>QVOB01002383.1:0-19144 GCA_014839585.1 Pseudomyrmex concolor | reverse complement strand
TCTTGCAACTTCTCTTTTCCTCTTCATATTCATTCGATATATCTCGATCTCCTACGGGTCTGTGTTGTTGTTGTTTACGTCACTAAGATTTCACATGACGACAAAGCGAAACTTTTATAGAACAATGGGAGAGACGCGAAAAACCGCGAGGAAAAACCGAGGTGAACTCAAAGTGTTACATCCGACGGAAATGACGTATCTTCGAAAGTTCGGAAGAATGTTTTGCAACGCGGCGAGTAATTATATCAAATTTGTCGTCGCACCGTCGCCGACGCGTGGACGATGTCGCAGCGTCAGCGCGAAAGAAACAAATCGCACTTTCTAATTTCCGCGGTGCTTCCTGTAATCTCGATCGGCGCCGGCGAAGTGCCGATCCAGCATCGAGCCGCGTGCGCACTCATCTCCGTCTCCGATATTGTTTTCGTAGTTTTTCGCCGCGCGGAGATAGCGTCTCGACGTCTTCCGTTCGCGATGCGGATTTTGTCAACCGTTCTGTGTTATTCCCGGAAGCGAATCGGAAAAACTTTTTCCGCGATAGACAGTATTACATTACGCTCTTGTGCAGTACATACCGCGAGTATCGTTTTTTTTTTTGCGCATTGTCACGCGCGAGATGTCTCTTGTCATCGAATTCGACGAATGACGGGGTCATCGTTTCTCGTCGCAGTAACCTCGTGTAAGCACTGGAGATTTTATATTCGATATTTATTCGCGGAACTCGGCGATATCATTTGACATTTTGTCGAAAAACATGAATATAACAAACCTGTAAAATCAATACCGCGTCTACGCGACACGGAGATAATAATAATAATAATAATAATAATAATAATAATAATAATAATAATAATAGTTTTACTGGTCCAGACGTAATATTCTGTGTATTTAACGTGACCGCATTTCTGCTTGGATCAGGAAAAAGTACACGCTACGATCGTTAGCAAGGTATCGCTTTGTTATCGTTTGCTCTCGAATGTCAGTCAAGAATTTCTCTTCTTCGCGCGCGCGGATGATATATTTTCAAGCTAAAATATTCATCGTCCGACGGTCAGGATCGACCGCCTCGGTGTTTTCTCGCCCTCATCGTTATATAGGATATCAGCGACCGCTGAAAATCGAGATGGCAAAAACAATGAACCGAGAGCGAGAGAGAGAGAGAGCGCGCGTCGAGAAATGGGTCAGGAAGTTTCTGGTCAGTTCGTGAAAAATTTATCGGCTGTTCTCCTCGCCGAGTGCGGCACACGGCCCGTAAGAAACGTATTACATTGACCAGTAAAATGCAGAGATTGTCGCTCGGATGGCGAAGAAAAATGCATATCGTTCCCGGATTCCTTTGATATCAGGAACTTGGCATTGGGTGGAAGGCGGGGGAGACGGAGGAAGGGAGACGACGACTGCGAGCGCGAAGCGAGCGGCTTGGAATATTTTAGGAGGCAGTTTATCCACGCGCGAAGAAGATATTATCGTCCTCTAGCGGGGTGGAAGTTATCGGTGTAATATAAAGCGAGAAAAGTGACACTGGCGGATAAAGTTGCGCACAAAGAAACGGCGAGATAAAGGAAAGGGAGCGGAAAAGTAACGGGCATATCAAAAATTTAAGATTTCACGATGTGACATTTTGCTAGCAGTAAATTGCCGTCGCTTAAAACACCAACCACTCTCGTCGTCATTGTCGGGGACTGCCGTGTGTTCTGCGAGAGAGAGACTCACGGAGCACTTCCGTGCATATCTCCCGACCTCAATCGCCGGTCTGGCTAAAATTGTTTATCGCGCTTTCTCAGGATTTAGGTGAACACGTTGGTACATATTATTTAAAAGCCAGACTATACGTTTCGTAACACCAATTTTTCTCTCTCTCTCTTTCCTAGGTATGTTGACAGATTTTAATTTATATCCAAAGTCTGTGTAATTTATATATTTTAATTAGAATTTCTTATTGCGAACTATAAACTAAATTTTAGCTAAAAAAAAGCTAAAAAAAAATTTCTACTAGCGTAAATCAAATTATGAATTGGAATATTTATGACTAAATTGCGATTTGTCATGCAAACGGCAGGAAGCTTCTCGCAAAGGTTCTCTATTTTTAGAAAGTGTGCCGCAATACGTGCAATTATAAATTTGACTTACATTTATTTCCTTTTAAAACTTCATTTTTTTTCTTTATGAAGGAGTTATATAACTATTCGCGCATATTCGTGCACAGTTTGTTTTACGGTTTTTTCCCGTTCCTTCTTGCGCATACGCTCGTACGCGGGTTTGCCGCGGAAAAAAAAACGCCGGTTTATTAATTTCCACCCGCGATCGTCCGATCCGGGAGAGACATTCATACTCGCAACGTTTTGCATTCGCGTCACGTTGCCCGCGCTCTTCTAAGCGGATGAATAAAAGAGAGACGGCAGAAATTGTGTCGCTGCAGACGCGGCGCTGGAGCGAAGGAGTGGACTGTCAGACGACGGGAAAAGCTTCGAATATCACGGCTATTCCCCTATTTCTATTCGACATATCCTTACGCTCGCACGCACTTACACACGTACGTCATCCCGGGGACTTGGGAAGAAATCCAATGGCGCGTACGTGTCGCGACACGGTATTGGTTCTAGAAGCGAGAATGTAAAACGCGCCGCGCGACACGACGGGAGACAAGCGCGGAGACAGCCGTATGGCCGGTTATACGAGGCGAGAAAATATAATCGAGACGTTCCTCTCGGAGAGAGCGGCAGTCGTTCGTCTCTCCTCGATGGGAGCAACGGCGGCGGCGGCGGCGGTGAAGAGAAGTCGATATATCCGACAGGCGAGCGAATATCTCCGCGTCGTTGCAACGGCATAATAATGCATATCCCTGCGTCACAATACGTACATATACGTACATATGCGAGGAGAGAACCGATTTCATATGTTTTCAAAAACGGATTTCGAAATCCGTTACTTGATGTGCGTTACATGTATGATTGATGACAAGTTTGCGAAATCGAAGTTTATCGATAAAACGTGGAACACATTAAAAAAAAAAAAAAAAAAGTTTTTCTCTGACCCACGAGCTCATGTGCATTTTATGGCTAGATGAAGCTAATATAGAATGGGAAGCGAATTAGCTCGAACGAGGAAAAGAGCATACGCATGGAGAGGGATGGAAACCGGTTACGGTCACAGGCTGACCCAGTAAAGCTGGTACGATTTGGCGCTCGTTCGATTTTGAATTATACGCGCGTGCACCCGTCTCACACCAAGGCCGAGTGTCGACGGCCATTATTTGGGCTCTAATTAAAATTTAATATCCCGCTGAAATTTCATCGCGCGATCAAAGCGCGGCGGTCGTGGCAGCCGCGCAGCCACCTCTCTCGCGTTTATGACCGCGCGTTCTCCCAGAGAATATATCGGATCGCGATTGTTGACACGGCACGCGCGGCTTCGATTGCGAACGATTTGTTTGTTATGGTGTTGTCATTGAATTCGGAAACCGTAACGCGCACGCGAATACGCATTATTTGAAGAACTGCAAACGTCGGTTCGACTTTCAATCGTGCCGATTGAATTAGCGGAGACGCCGGTTAATTATCAGTGAATGATTGACCAACAACGAGTTTCTCTCACACGTTCAGTGATAATTCCGTTTTACACACGCTTGTCGTTTTCAAACATGTTTATTCTTTTCGATTGTAATTTTAAATACCACGTTTAAAGCTGGTTACGTAAAAAAGAACACTTAATCAGAAAATTACAGAAGCAATCCTTAGAGTACTGTGAGCGCATATAGCCACGTTTGTTATTTTTAAATAAGCACCGGCCGTACAAAGCGCTCATCTGCGTCGCGCTCCGTATTCTAAGGATTAATTGAAAGGAAATGATTTATTTCATTCGATCAAAATCTTTTCATTTGAAACTCGCACGATTGTATTATCGATAAAAAACTTGACAAGCTAGATGCGAATATTTACGAACGATGCGTTCTGATTGGTCATCAATAAGCAGCTCTATCGCGCATTATCTCGAGAAAGTGCTTGCTTTCTCCGGAAAGCCAATGAAGTATCAATTCCAACGGATTGCAGTGTTCGATCGTTCGTTTATTTCAGCCTCTTCATAACAGTTTCGTAACACCGAGTCTTTTGTCTTGTACATATACGCGAAAGGAAAATATTTCATTTGTCGATTTGCCAACTCGGTTCGCGATATCTCGCTCGATTTATGAATAAACCGCCGATGCCCGACCGCCATAACATTGTGCAATTTTCCGAGAACGCAAATACTAACTTATTCGATTAACTGAAAAGTCAACCCAGTTCTAGCAATCACAATTAAACAGCTGCGGTGGCGTTTTCGATTTGAAAACCCCGATATATTTGATGTTATAGCGCTTTGCGGTTGGCTAACCGCTTCGTGTCAATAAATTGTTGTCATGACAACGACATGCGAGAGTGATCGAAGTTCTATGCCAGCAGTTAATTCAATATTTTCCATCATATCCGCTTTTCGGAATTTCGAAGTCTTGCGAGAAAACGCAAACTTCAACTTCAAAATATAGTCAATAATGAATCAACTCTCTTCCCGTACGAAATTAGTTCGGAAAAAGCGCGGGCAAAAGTGGAGAATGAAGTTTTTTGCGAAACAGGTCAAAATTATATTCTTTTCTTTTTCAGGTTTTTTCATATTTGGTCCGTAATCGATATCACGAATCTTGTTATTACAAGGGAAGGGGTTACTTACGGTATGGGAAATAGTTTTTATTTTTAAGAGGAATTGACTGATGCGCTACATTTGCAAGTGATTTAATTTGAATCGAAGTTTTCTCAAGTCTTCGAGAAAATAAGTTGGAAAATCATTTCGTAGCGTTGCGTAATTTCGGCGTCGCAGATATCGGAGACCGTTCCGTTGATGAAGATCGAGCACGAGAGAGTCGTCTTCAGGAGAGTCTCTCGAGTAACGAATGTTTCTTCCGCGAGATCCGGGAGATTCGACCATTGCTCGGTCCGGAATAAAGAGGGAGGAGGAGATGACAAACGTAAAAATGCGATGAGTCAGTTCGAGACGTGTGCGATTATTTTTCGCGTCGCTTTCTGCCGAGCTAAGCCGCGTCGCGCGCCTTCCGCTTATTCTCCCGCCTGCGGGCTCCTCTAGATATAAAGTTCGTTGTCCCGCGGCAGAATACTGGCATTCTCCTGGTGAGGGAGAGAGCGAGAGAGCGGGTTAAGATACGATGGATCGGATGTCATGTGGAAGCGGCGGAAGAGCCGAAAGAAGGATGCGGGGGATGGCAGATGGGTAGAGAGACGCGCCGGCGGGCAAGACGAGGAACTTCGTTATCCGTCGGATACTTGCTCCTCTTTTCTTCTCGAGGACCGCCGAGAGAAGTGCGCGAAAAACGGAGATCCACGAAAAATTTACGATCGAGTCACCGTGACGGAGAACGAGAGACGGGAACGAGAGGTGGATGACAGTTTCATGGAAATTGATATAGGTAACGTGCCCCTCTCTGCTCTCTTTCTCTCTCTCTTATCTTCTTCTTACCTGGAAGGAGTAATGCCGCACGCGATAACATATAGACGGTTGAGAAAGCGGAAGGAAGAGATGATAAAGAGAGCACGTACTACGTAGGAGAGACTTTCCTGGACACGTTTCACTTGAGCACATTAGAACATCGATCGGAAAAGGTGCGGAGTTATCTTACCCTCGACTTGGATTATTAATGAGGGCTTTGATTACGTACACGAAATTAAATTTTCGTCGAAAAAGCGCGCGAGAATTAATATCGTTGAGTATAAGATGGACGTGCATAAGCGGGGAAATTCTTTTCGAGAAAAACATTCTTAAAGTTTTTACTTCAAGTTTCAAAACTCGGAGAGGTAACTGTACAACTGTTAATGAGATTGTTTTCATGCAAGTTTTGCAAAGTAAAATTTTCTATTCTCTCGTCCAGTCTTTTACGCTCATTATTATTATTATTATTATTATTTTTTTGCGACGTACATTTTCAATTTAAAAGTTTGAATGCGTCGGGAACAAGTGTTCTGTTTACATTTTTAGTTTAGAACTGGAAATGGAACAACACATTTAATGTTTAACAAGCTGTTTTGAATTGTAATCACAATTGCAAAATGTGATTACAGAAGTTGTTGTTGTTTTACAAATTAAACGATTCGATTACACTCCGCTCAATCGCTCTGTTTATCACATTTTACGGGATTTTCAGCCGCGCGAAATTATTTGCACTTGTGACGATTTTGCGTGATTTCGAATTCCGGAGCTTTCGAGATAAACGCGTTCTGTGTCCGCGCGGCGTGAATTTTTGGCGTGAAACCGCTGATTTTACAACATGAACATTTAAGCTACTTTACATGACGCGCTCCGTGATCGGACGCGACACTCTAAACCGAAAAGCTGCTATCGCGCGCGGAAATACATTTGAGTCATTATGGACTTTGCGGAATATACCGCGAATTAATTCAGAATATTCTATTGCCACCCATTTGCCGCTTTATGTTGACCCTAAGTGACAAATGGAATTGGTCCAGAATATCGGGCGAAGTTTTCTGTCTCTTTTTTCTCTCTCTTTCTCTTTCTGTGTTTAAAAGTTCGATTTTTTATCTGCACGCATTTTAGCGAATTACCAATTCTGTCGAAATAAATTTTATAGTAAGTGAAATAGCTCGTAAAAATTTCGACAATAGGAAAAGAAATAAATAAAAATGGTTCGATTTTTTTATACCTCAACGCATATATTAGCTCCTATTAGTCCTTTTCCTATTGTTTAAATTTTACAGAGTAAATGCGTAACGTGAAACTAACGGAAATGGAGAAAATAGAAATTAGCAGCACTATTATGATTTGGGGATTGTATGGATTCGTCATATTATGTATACACTATGTACATACATTAGTGTATTAATTAACTTAACTAGAGTTGCCCAACAACTTCATGTTTAGTTTACAAGCGGTCGACGGGCAAGATCGACTTCGATAAATATTTTACGCAAGTTGACGATGTGATTCGCAACTTGATATTAAATTATCGGAAATATTTGTCAAATTTTCGCAATCACGTGAACTTCTCTCTTAGATCAGAGCGGGCGGGCTAATTATGCTGCGATCTAAAGCGGAAAGCCGACTATGCATATTCCGGAGTATTGGGGATTGCGCAGTATGTCGCGGATTAATTCGAAACAGAGGTAATACAAACGCAATTGGTTAGCGATAGAGAGAGAGAGAGAGAGAGAGAGAGAGAGAGCCTGTTGTACACGCGATCGCGTTGAGATTGTATCGCGCGAGCTTAAGCGTATACACGGCGAAAATTCGCCGATATTATATAGGTACATATAACAACGCATTTGATTTCGGAGTTACATGAACGTCCCTACAGGCGACGTAATAATATGATTATCGCTCGGTTCGTCTCTCTTTTATATGTTTCAAAGGAATTTTCCGGCGCGGCCAGATAATCAACAATCACCGTGAGCGGGAAACGAGAGTCCGGATATAAACATAGCTGGAATTATTCGCGCGCGTCCCATCCGCAATTTCGATATTTATCACGGAAAATTTGCAGCTGCTTTACAAAGTGTAGTCATTGACTTTGTAATTGCTATTAATGGACCGACGCGTATGTCAATTATATTAATTTCGCGAACCGATCATGCAACCCGGCGCATTTCGGACGCGTCCGGTAATCGTAATACGGTTTTTGCGGCACGTTGCGTCCGAAAGTGGAGCGCATTATGTGCGTATGTGTGCGCGCGTCCGATTTATACGAGAGTTCTTTCTGTAAAGCTCGCGCGAGCTGATAATAATGCGCTTTATATACGTTTGAAAGCGCGCGCGTATTCGAGTATTTTCGAAATCCGACACGATGAGTTTTTACGTGGAAACGCACAGGAGATGGAGAATATATCATATTGAAATGCTAATTTAAATTCTCTCTCTCTCACACACGAGTGTTTGCGCAATCAAAAATGATTCTCTCGCAATTCAAGAGTTTCATCAGAGCGCATTCACTGAATATTTTTTATTTATATTCTACGAAAAAAAAGGGTGAAAAAACATAATCCAAGAGCGCACATTACATTTTAACATAAAATCCTCTTAATGTTACTCTAATTTAGTTTACACTCAAAGCACGTGCAAGTTTAAATCGAATCGTTTTTTTTTTCTGTTTCAGGTGAGTCGTCGCAGATGATCTTGCATGGTGGTGGTCGATGATCGAGAGCGCGAGCGCGAATCACGTTGAGCACAGCGCAGAGCGTGGTTTTCACTTTCTACGTGGACATTTTTGCCCGCGTGATGTGCGGCTCTATACGCACTCGGAGAAAGTGCACGCGAATCTCGCGCGCGCACCGGTACCGGTATGTGCTACTACACCTACAACGCGATCGGTACGTAGTCAGCTCTTGCTTTTTCACGGTGCAATGCGCCAAGCGGCTTCGTTGCCATTCGATAACGGAGACCGAAGATTGCACGTTAATCGTCTCTATTAATCTCGCGGCTAACGATTCGCGTCGGACTTAGACGCGCGCCACGAGTTTTCTTTCCCCGCGTGCAGCTGTCGCTGGGGAAATCGCCAGATGCGCCGGTGAACGACCTGAAAAATATTCTTTCTCAGATGACTCAACTTGTTTACCGAATGAAGACGTCATATTTTTCTGTATCGCTTTAACGTTGGATATATCTGATTTCTTCAAGAGTAACTCGAGTCGTCCGGCTTTTGAAATGTTTATCAACGCGGATTCGCGCAAAATAAACACGTTGCTTAAAATAAGTTACATTACGTTACTCAAAATTAGACGGGAGAATAAATTCGCTCTCTTCGCGAAAATACATTTATATTAATTCCTTTTTTATTTTATTTTTTTTTTATTTTATATGACGATTCCTTTCCGCGCCGTTTTTGCGGAATATATTTCTGCACGTATTATTCCTCTCGTTTATCGGATTTCGAGGAGAGGTAAACTTCTCGAGTTTGAACATTTTCGCACTTTGTTGCGCAAAAATTTAATTTCATCTCCATAAATTACATCTCCTGATTTTCGATCGGCGCGCGTGCTAAACTGTTATTGATCAACATCCGGTTGTAATTGAATTTCCGCGCAGAGATAGTAGGAAATACGCGAGTCGCGCGTGACACTCTCTTGTAATACGCTACACACACACGTGTACATCACACAGGATTCTGGCATCTCTACGGTGGAATTAATGACTCCTCGCGCGCGTACAAGGAGGAAAAGGGAAGGGAAGTTGCTCGTTAATTTTCCTCAACCGCCGTGAGGCAACAAAGTGGTACTGATAACGCGTCGTAATTAAGAGAACTGCTGCTACTTACCATGTCGTTTTCGTGGTTTTTTTTTTCGCTCCTTCGGTTTTGAACGAGTGTCCTCGCGATACAGAGTGAAAAGGATGTAAAGGGTGAAATTGTTTACTTACTACGCGCGGACGCGCTCGCTGGACACGTCGTGTTAAATACGCCGACCGGAATAACGCAAACGTTATAATTTATCGTTTATTTTCCGCAATAGAAGTACGGAGAAAGGCCGGCCTGTTCTCGAATGTCGAGAGAGAAATTACTTCAAGCTAAACAGCGTATTTTATCGAAAGAAAAACAAGGGAAGCGCAGTCTTATTAATTAACAACGAAATCTCTGCGTAAATTCTGTAAAAAAAATAATCGACGTAAAAGTCTTTTTCGTAAAATTCCGCGAAGAGAAACGAGACACCGCGTTTATTTTATCTCTCTGACGAGACTTATAAAAGTGTCTTTTAGCGACCGCTCATCGATCCCCGATATAGCCTGTATTTGCCCGATTACCACCAGAGAACTCGAGAGATTACTTCTGAAGAGAGCTCTAAAGTAATAGCCGGCACGAGTACGCGCGCGGAATCTCGCGCGGAATTTCCATCGCCGAATTGTTTCGGAATCAATATATCGGTGTGTTGAATCCGATGTGATTCCTCGATCCTCCGCGGCCACTGTAATTTCTCCCAACTCGTTCCTCTTGGACGAAATTGACGACCCCGAATTAAGCGGAAACATATTTGATTTTATTGATACAGTCTCGCGACAGAGCGTGACACAGGCACGTGTGTCGCGATTAACGGTAGCGATATTTAATATTAATCCTTTGTGGACCGACTCTCGGAAATGCCTCCTAGTTGAATTGACTGGATTTGTGAGACCCACTTTAAAATTAAACATCTCTGCGAAAAGCTAATATTTTTCAATTTTGTTTTTTTGAATTGAAAGTTAAACGATTCTGCATTCATCAAAAAATTAAATTGAAAAATTTCTAGGAGTTTCGAAGATACTAAGCGTTTGAAAAAAAAAAACTAATTTTTACTATAGAGACGCCGATGCGCAATTTTTGAATGGGAGGCACACGTCAGCTCACGGACTTTTGTTCTATAGAATTATATATTATTATATTTATATATTATATACATATAATATTATAGTTTTAACACAAAATTTGTATTCTAGAGCGACACGTTATTTATTGATATTTCAGTTATTTTTAAAAAACACTGTTCTTTCAAATACACCTTTCAAATAGTGCAAATATTTATTTTTTATTATTTCAGTTAATCGGTAAGATTTTATTTTTGAATTCTTAACGACTTTGTTATATACTTTATATTATGATGGATTTCGTTCGGTTTGTCATACAACATATAATGATAATGGATTCGCTCAAGGATTTGTTTTCACCTTCGAGCGAATCGACCGAGTCGCAACACCGAAAAAACAGGAATGTGTAACTGTATATTTTCATTTGTGTGAGGTTCTTTTTGCGGGGTCTGCTTTGTCTGTCGCACCGGAAAGTAACTGGTGAAAAAGGGAGTTCATGTGCGTCGTGCTTAAAAAGAAGCGTGTTAGTTCGCCGGCACTCTAAATTACGCCCGTGCTTTCTCACCAGAGGTAAGCAGAGCGCATTGCTTACTATTAAGAAGACATTGTATAATCTTATATATTATTACGACAAACGTGTCTTGCGAGAATGTAGAATATTATTTTTAAAGCTTTATTTGGAGGTAATTTTTTTTTTAATATACACGCGTAATATTTAACCTTTTAAATATATATGTATAATATTTAATTCTTTAAATATATGTATAATATTTAAATTTTCTTTTTTAAATATATATGTTCTTTTTTAAATATATAATATTTAATTAATGTTACGCACGCACACACACGCGCGATATTGTATTTTAAATGGTCCGTAAAATTTAGTTACGAAAACGTTAAAAGTGTCTGTTTCACACGAGCTGAGATTGTTAATTTTAATTAATCAACTTGTTGTATTCGATGATGAAAACTATCGATTTTCTTCGAATCGACCTCTCGTTTCCAATCCCCTATCATAATCACTGCGAAATTTAACATCTCCGAATGTTCTTGAATTAAAATCCGATGCGACGTGTTCGGATTCAATTGAGCGAATTACTTAGAAACATCAGTGAAATTTTTTTTTTTCATAAAACACGACCGATCGATAACAGAGCGGGACCTTGTGAAATTAATTGCCGCCATTTGTCATTTTATCAATAATACCGTTTGCACACGAACGTGATGGCTTACAACGTACGTAGCTTTCGGACAGTTATTGACTTTTTAAACGAGTTTATTCAAATTTAAATAATCGGAGCAATTAGGTTGTTTCTTTATTAGAAACGAAGATGGAAACGCATATTTCGTTGTCTCGATCAATCGGAATATGCGTTTCAAAGTCGTAGAAACACATAGAGAAAGCGAAAGAGAGAGAAAGATCGTTTCGCCGATCGTTCTTTAAATCGACGTGACCGTTTTCGATTGTTCTTGCGCAAATGTGCAGGATCGCAAGATAAATGACCCAGAACAAAACAATACAGTGCGAAAGCTTTCAATTCGCTTCCCTAAACTGCTGCAGCTCGCGTTACTCATTTTAATGTTGCACGTTTTGGTTTTATTTCTTGTGCTAAAAATATATGCGTGGCAATATCTCTATCGTTTTATAATCACGTTTATTGATGCGAGGTTGAAAAAAATGGCGCATTAAAATTTTATTCTTCAGTAGACACGATTATTAATTAATTTTTTTTTTTTTTAAGTCGATACAATCTGGAATTACGAGAGAAACGAATTTTTCCTTTTTATTAATAATATGGAAATATTTCTCAATTATTAATTTTTTCACTCCGCTTGTATGGTGATGTTATTACACAATGCGATTTTGATTTATGATAATATTCACGAGATTACTTTTAATAATTTATTGCATTTTTGTGCCCCATGTGGAAAAGTATTAATCGTGTGTGTGTGTTCTCTCTCTGGAGAAAATTTTTGCGAAGCGGATATTCTTTCTGAGGCAAGTATGCGGCGCAATATTCTTTCGGCTCTTTCGGTTACCTATATATTCTCTTTGATCGTTACCTCAATCGGGGTATCGTGAATCTGTAATCTTAACCAAGAGAGAAACGGGAGATATTCATTAAATTCAATACGGGAGAAAAGAGGAGGGAGAAATAATCTTTTATCCCGGAATTTTAACTAGGCTGACAGCGATTGAAACCGAATACGGTTTTCGTAGATCGCGAAAATTGGAATTATATTTCTCCCAATGGACATACGCACGCAAACCGCAATCGACAAAAAGCCTCTCTCTCTCCCGGATCGACGTGCAGAGATGTTTGGAAGAGAAGAAAGAAAACACACGAAAGTTCGAACGGAAGTGCATGCGAACGCGCGCCCCGAGAGTCAGGAAGTGCACGTCGTTACTTTCACGTGAGGATCGAGTTACACGAACTAGCAGGTCGTCGCCGTTCGGAAATTTCGATCTCGCGCAGAGAGAGAGAGAGAGAGAGAGAGAGAGAGAGAGAGAGAGGAGCGCGCGCTCGCTCGTTCCGCTCGGGATTCCTTTGTGTTCGGAATGCAGACGAGCCGCGGCGTATGTACGAACGAACGAACGAACGAACAAATGAATGAACGAACGAGCAAGCAAGCAAGCAAGCAAGCGAGCGGAGCGTAGCGTAGCGTAGCGCCGCTCTGTGCACCACAAAATCGTAAGTTTACGCCATAAGAATTTTAATTTCGGAATTTTTAGGATAAACGAGCCTCGAGAGAAACTTCGCGAGTTGGCTCGTGTGTTCTTTGAACTTTTGAATTCTTTGGTAGAGAAAGAGAGACATGCGATATACAAGCACAGTCGCGGACTTCAAAAAAAAAATCAGTGTGTGAAATCGCACACGTAGAGAAATTATTGTGATAACTGTTGTTTTGTTTTTGTTTTTTCACGTATTACATAATTTAACTGAAATGTGCGCTCTCCGCGAGGTATAGTATCTCACGAATTTTTCCCGCGAGGCGCGAGAGCTTACGTCACGCACTTCCGTGTAAACTCCGTAATCCGCGTACGCGAATTTCTGCGTAAAATGCGGAACGTGCCGCACGCGGGAAAACGAGTTTTTCGCGCTCTGAAACTTGTCCTCGGAAGCTGCTAATTATTATTATTCGCGCGCGCAAAACGAGACGGCTGCTGCTCAAATCACATTTGTCGCGACGAACATCCGGCAGTTAGCAATCGACCCGTCAATATTTTTGGAGAACACAATTTGGATTTGTTATATCTCACGTTGATTATCGACAACTCGCGGTGCTTCAATATATTATTTTGTTATCCGAGTTCCATGATCTGTTTTTAATCTCACAGAATATTAGAAATTAAAAAAAAAAAAAAAACAAAATGACACCGAATAACCATATCGGTCCTGTGACAACGTAATACGATGAGCTCGCCTTTCCCTACAAAGAACGAAAGAGCTCTTTTCTTTCCGCATCCTTTTTCCGCGCGCGCGCACATATATATATATATATATGTGTGTGTGTGTGTGTGTGTGTGTGTGTGTTTGTGTGATCCTTTTGATATGCAGTTTCCGCACGTGAGACGAAACACTCGCTACGCCATGACAAAGGACATGAATCTTGCATGTAGTCCGTCAATAGCGGCCGCCTGAGTAGAATTTCCCGACGAGCGCGCCTGTCGGTTGTTCGGTCGCAGCGAAGCTGAAAAAGAGAATTGCGCGACGGAAAAAGGAACGCCGCGAAGCAGCGGCGGCGGCGGAGACTTCCTCTACGTGTGTACGTCAGTCGACCGCGATCGTTCTGTCCGACTCCCTTCTCGTCAAGCTGCTCTTTGCGCGTCTGTCGTGTGAAACGCGAGGTAAAGGGCCGCAGTCGTGACAAATTTACGAAGATGAATTCGCGTGCGCGAGAGAAGGTCGAAATAAAGGGGATTTAATTGAAATTTACTGATGGACGAAAAGAGACGGATGCGTAAATCTTCTCGCAAATCAAGAACTTGCGCGCGAGTGCTAGTTTGTGGCTTTTCACGTCTCGTTTGTGAGGTTTATTTCGTTGAATGGTGTGTAATCTCTGTTGTTTGTCACTTTCAAAAATAACATTTCACGTTGTTTATTATTTCTGAAGCGCAAAAGTTTTGACAAAGCCGCGCGTTCCTCTATTGAAAATGTGGGAGGGGGAAACGATCGAGCTTTCGCACTTGACGTTCGCGCTCGATTTATACGGCATTTGCGGAACAGCAAGCTGGAAAGATTGACGCAAATGAGAACGAGAGGAAGATTGCACGCGAACAAAGATTTATTATTTCCTTTTCATTCGGTCTTTCTTTTTCTCGCTTTCTCTAGATAAAGTCTATTTGTATTAATGAATCGCGCGCGCTCCTTTTTCCTCGATCATTTGAACGCGAATCGATCTTTTGCTCTCTGAAATTTCAAGACCTCGCTGTTGAAAATTCCGCTTTTTACATCACGCAGGTAATACATATGTAACGCTGTTTTACATGTGCAAATAAAATTTTATAAATTGGACAGACGCGCGAGAGAGATTAATTACATGGTAATTCATTTAAACTCTGAAAACTAAGAGAGAGAGAGAAAAAGAGAGAGAGAGAGAGAGGGAGAGAGAAAGAGAGCGATTCATTCGGGTCACGCTCGTTGTAACTCGTAGAAATCGATAGTTTTACGTTCAACATTTATAATGCAAACTAAGTGTGGGATTACACATTCAAAACGTGTAGTCTATACACACACACACACACACACACACACACACACACACACACACACACACACACACACACACATCAGAAGTGCCGGGACGTGGTTTTCACTCCGGCGTATAAAACGAATTACGTTTGCATGTCATTAAGCCCGGTTGCGGATTTAATGAATTGAGAAAATTAATGTGGCAAATAATAATAATAGCAAATGTTATTTAATTAAGGTTATTAATAAAGTTTTATTAATAAATATTCGCGACGACGCGCCCGTATAAATAATAAAGCGCGCGAAACAATTCCAGAACTTTGCGCGGATGCGCGGTCTTTCGAATCGCGTCCGAAAGAAAGAGGGGAAAAGAGAGAGAGAAGAAAGAGAACGCGCGCGTGAATCGCACGAGTAATATCGAAATGACACGAATGAATACGTCTGGGTATATACATATATATATACGTGCTCCTCTGGGTATATACATATATATATATATATATACGTGCTCCTCGAATAAACGAGAGAAGTCGATACACGCGCGAGTTAAACGAAATATATATCGAGACTAACGAGACCGGCAACTGATACGGTACGATGGTTTTACCGAGATAGAGAGGGAGAGACAGAGAGAAGCTAACGACGTACATCGAGAGGACGGAAGGGAAATCATGCATGGAGCCATACGTGTACTCCCGGAAGTATGCGTATATATACATGTGTGTGTGTGTGTGTGTGTGTACACGTTTTTACCGCGCGTCTCATGTGTACGTCCGTTGTAATGAGCTTGGGCGAAATCCGCGTTTGGATTCCGCGCCGTGTTTGTACCAACGGCGACGATCCGTAGCGGAGAGGAAGCGCGAGGAGGAGGGGATTTCGATCCTTCGAAGTCATAAATCATCGGATGCCGAGTTAGCTCGGAAAACTACTCACTCGTTTTATCCGGAGGCGGGGGAGACATTTTCGCGGTCGAAACGGCAGCGACGTAGGTTATATCATACCGCGCTTCGTGCGCGCCTTTTTCCTCTCCGACCGCGTGTTTTTCTCCTCTCTCCGATATTTTATTAACCTTCGACCGAGATATGCGGGGGACCGGTCGTAAAACGATTCGCACCGAGAGAGAGAGAGAGAGAGAGAGAGAGAGAGAGAGAGAGAGAGAAAAGAGAGCAGCGGGTTCAGACCGCGACTCTACACACGAGTTGTCGGCGAAAAAAAATTTCAATAGATCAGCATTCGGTTCGCAATGCAAAAAACCAGAATCATCGATTGTGAAATGTTCGCGATAATCGAGATGTATTTTCGTTAATTTCACCAGAAAATATCCTCGAAGTTTCGCATATTTGCAAAGTCGTAATTTTGCAATTTTCTTTTTTTTTTTTTTTATCGTATCTCGCGAACGAAATAACACATCGAACGAGCGGAGACGCGCGTTACATTGCAGCACGATCGTTTCGCAGTTGTGTGTATCCAGGCCGACGCAATCGCGTAGTAAGGACTATACTTTATGCAAACGTGCACAGTCTCCTTCTCTTTCTTGTTTGCGTCGCCTCCTTGGTCGTATCGAAAACGAGGAGAGACGTAGCGAGATTCACGTGAGGACTTGTGAAATTTATACACGATTTACGGGATGTTCTATAACCAGGAATACGGTATTGTTTTATCAGAGACATTTTTCGTATCAGAAATCGTACACACAGACGCGCGCGCGCAACATCGTCGAAGTTTCAATTTCAAAGAAGTTCCAAAAGATCAATTCTCTTGACTTTACAGAACGACGATGTCAAATTGAAATCTATATGCGACTCAATTCGGATTTAAAGTTTTTTTTATCTCGGTGAGAAAAAATTATCGAATTAAAGTTCAATTTAAGTTAAACTGTTTGAGATTAATTGTGGAATAAGGCTTCGTTATCCGATTATTATTACGCCTTTAAGCTCGAAAAAACTCTCGCCAAGTTCAAACTCCAATTTCCAATTAGATATAAAGAGGTCGGTGAGATCCATCGCTGTGTCGTCGTCGTAATGAAGCAATCACCACACGCTACATTTCCCGCGCGCAATGCATGGTGCATCGATAGAGAGAGAGAGAGAGAGAGAGAGAGAGAGAGAGAGAGAGAAAGAGGAGGGAGGGGAGAAACATCACGTATCTACGGCAATTTATTGAGCCGACGTATGTACGTCCATATGTATCTGAGCGTGGATACTGCACTCGATCCGAGGTTTGACCGATGGCCGCGCGCGCGCGTCCCGACATATTCGCGGCGGGACACGTACGAATCGTCTCGTTTCGCGATTTATGCGATCACCGCGAACCGTCACCGGCCGTTCGCGTCAAGATGCGAAAGATGCTTTAGCGGGCCCGCGCGTATAAACCACGCTTGCACTAATGCACGAACGCTGTTACATTCCGCCGTTCGATTCCGTTGGTCAGCTGCTGCAAGGGAAACTCCCGGCGGGACATTGGCGTCGATATGACGTGTCCTTTCGCGTCCGATTTTGATCCATTTTTTTTTTTTTTTTAGAAGAGCGTATCGATATTTTTATTTGTTTAAGAAAACATCAGCGTATCGACGAGCATCGTTGAATCATAGTCGGTAATAAATAGAAAAATTAGATATTGGATCTGTGTCCAGACGATTATACTGAAATAACAGAAAGTATGTACCATAAGAAAAAAAATGTACTACGGTTTCGCGTCGCAGAAATAAAAGTTGAAATTTCAGTGTAAATATCGAAAGAAGAGCAGTCAATATTTTATTTCAGTAAACTGTACATACCCACACTTGTTTTGTTATCTTTTCCGTTCCCGATATATTTTATTTAGAAGAGTTCCGTATTTATATAAAATGTGTACACGATATACGCACCGGGTCGGGTTGAAATTAAAAATTGGCCGCGCTTTTATAATAAATACGCTGTGGAAACAGGGAGCTTCCGGTTTTCGTTTCGAACGATAATATACAGCCGGATTTTGTGCACTGAAATATGAAACAGCGATACTGAGCTCGTATTTATTTAATTTATCAAAACATTTAAATTATACGTCCTTGCGCGGATTTATAGCACAAATTGATGATTTTTCTAGAATAAAAAAAAAAAAAAATTATTAAAGACGTTGTTACACAATTTTTGAGATAAGTTTCAAGAGATCATAATAGCTGTGACGTAAATATTTTATCTAATGCGACTAAGAACGTTTGCCGTAGCGCACAGCTGACAAGGTAAACTCTCTGTATGGTGACATTAACATGTTACACACACCTACGTGGCGGTACGTTCTATTTCGAAGGTCTACAACTCCTACATTATTCCACAGTATAGAAATCGCGATATATTAATGATTCATTACGTTGCACAATGCGTGCTCATTAGGGGCTTTAGCATATAATACACGCATTACTGATTCCCGAAACATTACGCGCAATTTATAAGAACATAAAGATTAAACCAAACACATGCCATTTAGCGTATAATTTTGATAGTGGAAATTTGCTTCGCAAAGTCAAATTATACAGTTTCGTGTTATAATTATTGTCTTATAATTTTATTACTCAAAAACTATTAAAACACATTTGCGTTTCTCTGAGTTTTATCTCTAAGAGTGTCTATATTCGATAAAATTTTATTTTAATTACAGTTTTGTTTTTTTTTATCAGTGCTTTTATATTACGCTTGAGTCAACAGTTGCACCATATATGTCATAGATCAAGTTTTTGCAACTCGTGATCGCGGAAGGAAACGAGATACCACCTATGCATATGCGCGCATAGGTTTTCGATAACGTTGCTCACAACATTTCGACGTATATACAATGTTGCGTATAAATATACGCCGTCGTTATTTGCTCGACTAAAATGCTACTTGGGCGCGAATTTTGGTCAAACGTCTGACTCGACCGGAAGTTTTCCCCTTACGCTTTTCCCGGCGTGCGCGTATTCCGTATATTTACACACATCTGATTGTGCCAAATATTTGATAGCGAAGCGTTTTCCGGGCACGTCACAGAGCGGACTTCTTCCCGTGTCGTCGTATGCGATTTTGTCGGCACGAAAATAGCGGTGACGGTTATATTCGTCGGGAAAAGAACGTCAATTTGTGCGCGCGCGAGCTTCAGTGAAACATGCGGTG
>QVOB01002381.1:0-24910 GCA_014839585.1 Pseudomyrmex concolor | reverse complement strand
AGAGAGAGAAAGCGCGGCAATTTATTTATGCTCGATACAACGGAAATCAATGGCGGAGTTAATCGAGTCGGGTGACGGCCGAACGATACTCTTTCGAACAATCTTCCTCCCCCCGCCCACGAGTTTAATGAAAGAATCGCAACAATCGGATCATCAGTTTATTTAACAAAAGTTGCGAATAAATCAGAAGCCGCGCGAGTGTGAAACTTAACTCTCTCATGAATAAAACACGCACACAAAAAAAAAGAAACATCTAATAAAGTTCACGTGGCAGAAAAGTCGATTTGAAATTCATTCAAGAAATTTGCGCTCTATACACACTCACATATCCACGTTCGGGTATCTTCCTCGTAATTAACGCGGACAGAAACGAGAGGCTTCGGATTAATTATAGGAACGTAATTTTCATTAGCGTCACGACGCGTGACGTAAAACGCGCGACGCTACAAAATTTCTGATTGCTTACCGGCGGCGGCGCGTAGAGCAAAAGAAAGGTAAAAAGTTCTCGAGAAACGGAGAGCCTTGCAAGCTTGCAAGCGCATTCGCACACACACACGCGCGTGTCATACGTCCAATAAACGGACGAGCGAAAAAAAAAGAGCTTGTCGTGTTTTCCAGGAACATTTTGTCCGATCGATACACCCTGCCATTACTCGCTGCATTACACGGATAGACGCTCTCCTTTTTCTTTCTCTCTCTCTCTCTCTCTCTCCTCGTTAATATCGTCCTGTGCGTTCACGTAAACGTCGCACGTCGCGCGATAATAACGCGTTGTTTTGTAACGCGCTTTTCGCCGTGAGAGGTGAGGGGATTTGCACCCCTTTTCAACTTGCGACAGAACCTGACGTGACTTCTGTCTCTCATGTTTTCCCCACAGATCAAAGATCACCGTTAAATCGATATAACAGCAACGTGTCGACCAACCAGTCATCGTTTCATGTGTGTTTATCGAGATATATGAATAATAGCTTACTGTATATAAAAAACACAGTGCGCGCTTGTCTAAGGAAAGCTCTTCTATAGATTTCTTATATTTGCTCCGAAAAAAATATCGTTCGTTTCGATCCACCGCTGCTCTCTATACCTTTTGCGATCGAGTCTGATTCGACACATCATTGCATCAAGTCCAACATCGAACGCGACTCGACGTTAATTAAGATTAATTCAGAACAGACTATTGGGAAATGTAACTCATTATACGACACTTGTGCCTATTTTTTCGCGTTCAATGTCAAGCCGATTTCGAAGAGCTTAACGGGTCAAAGTTTAAGTGGAGCATGTCTTTCCGGTTTCTCTCTTCTTCTGTGAAATTACATACGCGTTTTGTTCTGAAAATCACACAAGGCAATTGAAAAATCGTAAATACTTGTATTTACATTCACGGAAAGAAGGTCGTGATATTATATAGCATTAGAGATACAGTTGTGTCTCGCGCGCGCACACACATACACACACACACACACACACACACACACACGGCAACGTGTACCGGCGGATTTACTGTCGTTATGTTTTTTTCTTTACGCGGTTAACGTTAATTCGCGATTTCAGGACGGCGAAGAGGGGTGGTCGTATAGAAGCGGCGCCGCCGACCGCATTGAAAAGAATAACCGCGCGCATTATATATTTCCACATAGTTCCTCCGCGTCTATAAAAATTAGCGCGCGCTAGTAAACCATCGATCCGTTTAATACAGATGCCTATGTACAGATGCCACACGCGTATAAGTTCAAACATTCCTGAGAACTAATCCGACTCTACAGTCCGCGGCGGTTTGTTCTTCCGGTTATATAGCAAAACGAGGGTAGCAAATTCCTGTTGCGCAAAGATATTTGCTCGTTGGGATTTGATTTCGCTTAACGTGTTTTCGCGCGTTTAATTTTTACTCGCAAATTTGCGCAATAAAAAAGTTTTTTACAATTATTTGCAAATATAATTTACGCATCGTATACATAATCTTCTAATCTGTTGTGTGCTTTTTAATTTTTCAACTCCTCGACATTAAGGAAGAGTTTAAGAGGGCGATCGCGCAACTCGAAATCTCGCGGCTTATCTCGGACAAGCCTTCAGATCTCGCAAGATTGTCATTAACTTATCGCGAACTGTAATTAAAATAATCGTCAAGCGGTTGAGGGCTTGCGCGCAAGTTTCCCGCAAGAATCTGTTTCGTTCTCTTTTAGCGATTCCTCGGTGGTGGAAACCACCGCCCAAACCGAGCTAGAAGCTAACTCCTGTTCCTACGTACACGAAGTAAACTATTGATCCGTGAGTAGTCACGCGATTCCGTCGTATAACGCCACTCAAGCCTTTCCTGTGCCTTTTTCCTCCCTCCTCCCTCCTCCATTCGTTCTATCCTTGAACGCTCATCAGAAATCTTTCACGTTTTCGGCATTCGCGACGGTGGTTTTTTCGCCTCTCCCCCTAGCCGCCTTTGTCCCGAGAGTTGCCGAGTCATTCGAATTTTCGATCGACCAGACGTTCGCGTCCACCGTTTATTTCGATACTTGATTATTTTTTTCAAACGATATATATATATATATATATATATATATATATATACACCGTCGTACAATGAAGAAACCGATCGATAATTTGACAGCGCGAACATACACACACGGATTTGATTACGCAAATGTCGCTTCAGCGACACGAGGTATAATTCGAAGATCCCTGGTCGCGAGATTGTTTGGTACCTAATTAAGCATTTCGAACAGAAAACGCCGCGGTTGTGGACATATCCGAGCCGCAAGAATAACCTCGCTCTTTTATTTCATCCACACCATCCCCTCTGTTACCACGTCAGGCGAACACCGCCGATATATCGGTGCCTACGACCACCGTCGGCGAATAGCAACAACGACCACCATCGCCAAGTCGACTCCGTCGACTTCGCCATCATCACCTTCTCGTTCTACCTCCCACCCTTAACTCACCCCATTTCCCTCGCTTTATCACCTGCCATCACCGGCCAGCTCGCGCGCGCGCTGCTATATACCTACCTACGGCGGCGCGCCTCGCTCGGGTTCTTATCGGTAATGGTCCTATTTTTGGAATCTCCGCCCATTCTTTGCGTGACCCACCTTCGCGGCAAGCAATCCCCCCTCGTAGACCACGGCTTACAACCCCTCGTGCGAGGGGGGAAAGTCCCACGGATCCTTCCGTAAGTGGCGGCGCGCGCGAGAGAAAGCGCCGCGGGGTGTCCTTTCTCATGAATTAGAAGGCCGGTGGCGAGAGACCCACGAGCCACATTCGAGCCACAGTCGGTGGAGACACCAGAGAGTCCACGTGGCGAGAGATTCCGCCCGGAATCTCCCTCGAGATCTCTCAGAGATTGACGAAATCTCATCGCGCCACATTGGCGAGAACATATACCAAGCGTCAACCCCCAGACTCGCACATCAGAACACGCGCTCGCGTTCGATGATGTGACGTTCTTGGCGTTTCGCTATCGAGCGGCACCGTATAAGAACTAAGTCTTCTCCTCGTGAAGGGAAAAAAGAAATTTGAATTAACGACGCCTCGAATCTCACGTCGGAGGGGTTGTCGGTTGGCGTGACTTGGTTCACGGATCGATAAGCGGAGCGGAGGTTCCCGGAGACTAAGCGGGTTCTCTCGGGTCACGGGAGAATATTATTAAGCGCGCCCGGTGCTTTTCCGACCAGATACGGCATAATCCGGCTCTTCTATCGATAACTTCTTTTTTCGTGTTCCGAGAAAAAAGAAGTTGGGCGGCGTAAGAAGTTGCGAGTCGCGCGCTAAATTAACTTAACTGTTTGGAGATAATAAGTTTTTGCATCGGCATATTAAAAAAAAAAAAAACAAACAAACAAACAAACGATATATAAAAGTAAATAAAAAAAGATTTAAAGAAATTTGTCTTCTCTTTGTTTCTCTTTACAAGTTTTCTCTTTCACGCGACGACGGTGTTGAAACTCGTTTTCTTGTCGCGTAAAACTCTACGACGTTCGTCGACGATTGCCGCGAGTTTAGAAGAGGGTAACGTCAATAACGCAGGAACGTTTCCAATCACATGGACATACATCGGGGAAGTGAAAACGAGGGGCGGTTCGAAAGTAGCGGAGGTGAAAATATGCGCGCTACGTGTGAACAGGCGCCATATGTCGCGCGCGCGGTCATTCATGTCCACGTATGTACATATGTCCCACGTAATTTTTTCTACATAACTGCTACACGTGGACGTTTGAGTCGAGAACGTACGCAGCGCACGTTCGGGACGATCCTCGAGCCACTCATCTTTTTTGATCTTTTGATAATTACACACAAAAAAAAACACACGTATTGTAACAAACGCGGTACATTTTTTTTGTTTTTGGTAATTAGAATTATGTAAAAAATTTAAATGACAAAAATGCATCGGAGTATGAAATTAACGCAGGGAAAAATGGGAGATATGTAGGAAATAAAACTTCAGGGATTTAGAGAGCGAAAACTTAATTCAAGTAAATTACGTGGTTATATTTTCCCGCTCCTCTCTCTTTCTCTCTTTCTGTGTCTTTGCCTTATTCCGCGCGACATTAAAATCCTACGCTAATCTTCGAGGAGATTAGAATTCCTTTCCGCATTTTATCCAAGCGGACCGCTCGGAGAAATAACGCAATAAACGCGACGCAAAAAGAACAGCACCGGCTTTAATTGTTAGCAGGCGCAAGAAGAAATATATACACACACAGAGAGAGAGAGAGAGAGAGAGAGAGAGAGAGAGAGAAAAGTGTGGAAGAGTAGAGAACAGCTGGTATATAATAGGCGGCTTTGCTCCTTAACGAAGTTTCCATCGCGTCGCTCTAAACGAAATTAGGGAGTGTTTGAGAGGGGAGTGTTCGAGTTGATTTTGTTGTTAATCCAAGAACGCATTTTTTTATTTTGGCGAGGAGCAAAAGACATCGATATAGGTTTTTCACTCGTTTTTTATCGTTGAGTTTTTTACCTCCGCGTGTGATAAAAAAAAAACGATCTTTCTGCTAAATAATTTTATATCATTACGAGAATTTTTTCATGCACACAAAAAAAATATTAAACTCCACAAAATTTTATATATATTGGTAATTGTGCAGAATTTAAGTTAATTACGTCGAAACTCGATACCTATATCTGAATTTCGAGAGTTTAGCAAAAACGTAATTTCTAATTCCAACTATCACGGCAGTAACGATAAATTGCAATTCTTCTACCTAAATAGCCGCGCACTCCGGAAATGTTAATTTTCCTTTTTTTTTTAATTACTAATTATTGTAATTTTCTTTTTAATTGCTATTTATCGTGGATCGTTGCACTTTAATGTCTCGCAGTGGCGAACTTGTTTTTAGAATGCGGATGCTTTTCACCTTATCGACGGTCTTCCATCGATGATCGGAACGCGATCTGCTTTCTGCGTCTGTGAAAATGAAATTATCGCGGTCACGGGTTTCTTTTATGCTTCCCGGAGGCAAGCAACGATTTGCTTGTTCGCAATGCGATCGGGATGCGGAGAGCAATATACGAGCGGGTGTATGAAATTTACACGTGCGCGCGGAAACTCTGTTGTTGTTCGCAATCTCGGATTGGATTGTCACGCGAGAAGAACATGAGAGAGAGAGAGAGAGAGAGAGAGAAGAGGAGCTTCGGAAGAAATTCTTCTTCGGAGAATATTTTACATGCGCGTATTTTACATACACATCGTATGCAACGGTTTTTGGCGAAAGAGAAAAGCATAAATCTGCCAATCACGCGGCATGCAGACGATGAAAGAAAATTCCATCCGCAATGCGGTCGGAGAGACGGAGGGACATCCGCGAAATTATGCCTGACGGATCGACGACTTTTTGAAGTCGGTTTATTTTAAAAGTCACGCGATACAAGTCGCGGTCCTCGCGCTTTGAAAGAAACTTCCTCGCGGCACGACGAGAGGTTTCAAAAATGGCCGGTGATCGCCATTTTTAGAATTATCTCATTCGTTCTATCTCCGGCCTTTGTGTGTATTATGTCCAAAATGTAAATAATTAAGAAACATTTTTGAAAAAATGCGTTACAAAACTAATATTTCGCATCTGTTCAATGTTTTATTGGTACAACATATTTTATTATGACATAAAACAAGCGAAATCTATAGTTGGAATTTCTCTAATGAATAAATTGGCACTTATCACTTTTTTCTAGTTGTTAATATTTTTGTCTATGATATAATTATGTTTACTCTTTACCTGACATTAGAACAGAGTTAATTAATTTAAATTATTCTCATGGCAATATTATTTCAGAGTATTTTAACTGGTACTTTTGAAAAAAATTAACAAGTCTTTAAAGTGGCAATTAATGGTCTTAAAGTGTCATTAAGTTTTAGCTTGGGGGGGTCTTACCATATATCACGAGTATATAAATTTTTATATTAAAAACTTATTACAAAAAATATTCTTTTTCCGATTGTTTCCAAAAGTATCGAGACTTGCTTATCGCATTACGAAGTTTCGAAATAAGCTGTGAAAATAGCCGATAATTCGAATGCCATCAGACAGATCGCAGTTCCAATACGCGCTCCTCTATCGGTTGAAAGTTGTCGAGTTTCCCACTGTTAAATGTGCCAAATGTTGAGGATTCTCTCTCTCTCTCTCTCTCTCTCTCTCTCTTTCTCTCTGTTCGATCGTTCGAGAGATCGGATCGCAAGCTGAAGCACGGCGCGTTGGAGAACGTGGACATCCGTCGGCGAAGTTTGGTTTTGGTGGCTGGTAGCCGCAGTGCTGGCGCAGCGCCCTGACCTCAAAACATCGGCACGGATCGATAGAAAACTTCCTTCCTACGCTTTGCGCCACGTTCGCCGTGCAGACTTAGCGGACTTCTGGCGGTAGGCCGGCGGAGGTGCAAGAAGATGAATATTGCGCGGTGAAACTTGAGTCGCGCTTGTTTGGCCGACGAAAATTAGTGGGATGGTGAAAGTACCAGGAGTGGAAAGACGACCGAGCAAGGTCTCCGCCTCACACACTCTTCAACGCCTTTTCCCCTCACCCCCTTCTTCGAGCGTAACTTTATATTCCTTAAATTATCGTTAGCGTACGTTATCTCGCGACACAAATAGGTATATTCCGAAATTCTTTTCTTCTCTATTTTGCTAATCACAAGAAAACTTCAATTAATAAATTTAAAAAAAAAAGCAAACAAAACCTCCGGCGCATCTCTTTAATTATCTTTTTTTTTCTATTGTCTGTACATACAATAGAAAATTGCCCGCGACACACAAATGTAATTCCGAGTCCTTTTCTCCGTACATCGCTAGCATAGAGAAATGAGATCACAAAAAAAAAAAAACGTTTCAATCAATAAATTTAAAAAAAGCAAACAAAAACTCTAGCGCGTCTCCTAATTATCTAGACTTTTTTGTATCAATTGTCTATCTTTACACTGTCAAATCTACCGCGCACACGGTGCTCTACAATATATTATCGCGAGTAACGTGACTTTGCCGAGTCACTCAATTAATTCATTAAGTTGATGAGGTTGATTAATTATTCCAAAGTGTGCTATATAGCATCACCTTCTCTTTCTTATTAACTGTTGATTGCGTGTCTTCGCAATTAAAAACACACGCTGCTCTTCGCGGAAAAGACGTTCGATAGCGAAGTTCGATATAAACGATTGACTTGTTCCGAATGTCGATGTTTATTCGGACAAGGTCGCGATGCTCTTCTCGAAGATCGTTGACCTCTTCTTTCCCTTCTTTTTCTCTCTTTTGTTCCTAACACTCTCACGCGCGTCCTCTCCACGCTCGTTCCCGAAGAGACTCGAAGCGTAACCACGTGCCTCGCGTCGCGCGACTCTCCTCCACACCTGACGTTACGAGATGTCCGCTATTTAAACGCGCACACGTCGTTTCCACACACACGTTTTTTATGTACCTTTCGTGTGTGTGTGTGTGTGTGTGTGTGTGTGTGTGTGTGTGTGTGTGTGTGTGTGTGTGTGTGTGCGCGCGTGTGTGTGTGCGTGCGAGGGTCCACATCCCGGAAGAGACTGTCCGCGAAGACGCGAGGAGTGCCGCGAGACTGTTTCGTTAAAGCACACGACAACGAAACGACATTCTTATTTACGAGATGTCGATACCGTATTCATATATTCTCACGTAGTTGAGATTTTTCTTACTCGAAGTGCAACGCAAGCATGTGTGCGCAAGTGTGATGTGTTTCCTCTTTTGCTGATTTTATAGAAAGTTCCTCTTTATCCCGTCGAAAGCGTGTCTTGCATATAAATTTCTTTATATAAAAACGCCTATTTTATTATCGTCTATAAACATAATTACAACTTTCTATAGCTCATCAATTTGTCCTTTTTACATTGGGAGAAGAGCAACGGGATATGGGCCACATCCTCTCTCATGTTTCTCTCTCTTTTTCTAGAAAAAAGTTAAACAGATCATCGTAGAAAGTTTGCTTGTTCGTAATATTAGTATTTAAAAAACATCTTTACGATTTTTGTTTCAAGCAAAAACTACGCGAGAGGCAATATTTTCGATGTAATGGGGAGATTTCGTCGATTTTATTTTTTTTCTTAATTAAATAAATAACGTCGTGGTTGGACAGAACACGCCAGGTAGTAATTACGCGCGTCATCGTTTTGTGAGATCGTAAATTCTTAAAACTCGGTATTACATACATCGATCACATCGAGGCGAAGTACCGCAAATATCGTTAGCGTCCAACTCGCCGAGCGTCAATATAGCGACGTATGTTATTTCGCCGCTAAGAATGTTTTTGTACAAAGTATCGTCTCTCTGCGAAATACTGCCGGTCGATATTTTGTTGTGTGTCCACGCAACGCGTAAGGGTGACAGCGACGAAATAACGTTCGTTTTATTAAGGCTTGTGTAAGCGCGCGCGCGAACATCCGAGAGGTACATACGACTTCCTCTTGGTTTACGAGGTGTCGATACCGCGTCCCATGTAAACGCATATAAAGCGGGTTTACTTTGCTTACACACACACACACACGTAAGTACGTGCGCGGTTCTTACACGATCGAAGAGGAGCGCGGGAAGATGGAAAAACGAAGACTTATCGCTCGCTTATTGCGCGACGAGACTTTACGACGGATTTTTCGTCCAGCGACTCGTCGCTATTTTGCCTGAGGTGTCGGCATTGATTTTGCGAATAAAAATTTCAGTTGGTTACGTCTCGGAATAAAATTAGCGAGGAATACACAGCAATCTCGAAGACACAGTCCGAAATTCATAGTCAATAAATTTTCTCGCAAATGAGCGTCTTATCTATTTGACGTCGCGCGAGTCAAGTTTCAGTCAATTTGCTGTTTGGCATTTTAACGAATTATCAACGGTTACCCTTTTCAGTTTCCTCGATCAGGGCTGATGCCGACCGTCAGCTGAGGGATCGCCTTGGCATTTAAATGACAGAAGACGCCGCGAAAGGTCCGCGCGAAAGACTTGACGAGAGATATCGCTCGATATTGTGTTAAGATTCGAGCTTATGTTGAAGAGCACTGTAGGCCAGGGTTATAAAACGGCACTGAAATTAACACCACAATTAACGAACTTTATTCACCGTTGTTCTACGAAGTCGTTTTGGTGCGCGGTTACAACTGTCAAAGAGACTACTCTCTTGGCTGCTCGCTAGCGATTGCCGTGCTCGCTATCGTGCTTTTTGCGTGAACGAACTGCCGGTAAACATTGTTCGTTGACGATCGGGCTTGCCGAATTTTACCGATTCGCGGGTGCTCCTCGACATAAGCTCGAATCCTTACACTATATATTGAGCGATATCTCTCGTCAAGTCTTTCGCGCGGACCTTTTGTACAGCCGTTGCTGTAAAATATTCTGGAAAATTCTTTTACAATAGATAGTCGATAGTTTCGCGAATTTCGCACGCAATGCGAGTGTTTTACGATTTTCTCTCTTCTCTTCTCGAAGAACACGATCTTGCAAATATATTCGTTATCGATCGAAACAAAGGACACGAAGAGTGAAAGCTAAAATCTCTCTTTACTCTTTGCGTATTCTGTAATGAAAATATAATTGCGTGACTCGCTTTACTAAATAATCTCGCAACCTCATCGTGATTGCGACAAATTAAAACCCGCGTACGACCTCGCTGCACCAGACCTGGTCCTGATGATTACGTTCTTCGTCACACCGCGACTTTTATGGTCGCGCGTTCCTGTGACATTGCGCACTGACAAGATGACAGGATGAAGAGTAGGTCGGGACAGGGTTAATGTCAGAAACGTCTAGGTCAAAGAGTGGTCACTGGTCTCGATCGCTCGTTCATCTCGACGGTTGTGACCCACTTGAATTGCCAACCGATAATGTTAATCGTCACTTTTTCTCTCGACGACTGTATTGACCGAAAAAGATTTTCAAAGACTAAAGAGTCGTTTTGTCGAATAATCGTTGTGTTCGGTCGAAAGCACTCGATCGAGATAAAAATCGAGATGAAAATCGCGATTGTTTCCAAAGACATGTCGACTTTTATCTTCACCATCGAAATGCAAGAACTTTTTCTGGTTTCCGATTCGAGGATAAAATGCGAGAAAATAAATGCAAAATTGTTCATTTGCATGTTTTCCTTTAACAAAATCGACCCACCTCGCGTGCTAACTGCGTACGCGTTCTCGGAAGTCCGAGCTATGAACGAGCACGCTAATGCAAGTCCACGTACAAATTTCCAAGAAAACATCCCTGTCTGTTACTACTAACCTCCCTCGCGCTTTCCGCGAAATGCATATCTAGCCGATGGATAAGTTTCCGCGCTATGATAATCCTCGCGCTCTCTCGAGATACCATCACAAACGGCATAAATTTTAACCCCCTTAGTCTAAAAAAATATCGGGTGCAAGACGCGATTTGTTTGTCAAATGAAATACAAAACAACAGAGTCGAAATTTTGATTCTTTTCGATTTTCAAAGATAAAACTTTTGCTTGCGAAGCGGAAATTTCACTGTTTTTTCAGTTCGCTTTTATTCCTCGCCTGTTTACGCACGAAGGTTTACGTGAAGCGAAAACCGATCCGCGGTGTGTACGTATGTACGTACGCGGCGTTTACATGTGGCCAAGGGTAAAAAGATAAAGTGAGTGTAAAAGGGGGGAATGACAGTGGATACGATATGACTCGTCAAGATCGTCGGTGACGATTAGACACGGACATAATGTGCTGGCACGTTTAACGTCCACCACGTTGTTATTACTGCTTATTATTTGTTCATCGTTCGGTGCGGACGGCAAATAAACGCGCATTGAATATATATACATATATATATGGCAACGCAGGGGTGGCATTTGCGATGTGACGTTGTTTACACTGGGGAACGCTGCGTGACAACACAGTGTGTAGCGACGAAGTTTAATTATTATTCTTGCAAAAACCGTCCTTTCCATATCGACCGCTTCGAGGCTTCGTCGTTATTCTTAACGATCGCGTGGAGCTCGACGCATATCGTTTTTCGCGGGAACTTACAATTTCCCGACAATTGTTTTCGCGGGATTGCCGATGGACGGTCAAACCTCCGTTATCTCGAATCTCAAGGAAAAATGATTCGATTTGCAGAAGTTTCGACTTGTAAACTATTTCGCGCGTTACAGAAATATATAGAAGATAAATTCGATTCACCGAGTTTTACGTGAAATTTGATTTTGGCGCCACATCACACGCACACGTTGGATCTAATTCGAATCATAGAGATTTTATTAATCAAACTTCGAGCATCTGAAGATAAACAGATCAATTTTGAAGTAATTCGAGAGCTGCAGAGATAAATTAGAGTAGCCGATACTATCTCGAAAAATAGTTCGAGTTATTTTTCTTTGACTCAAAGAGATTTTCTGCAAGGAATTGACAAAAACCTCGAAGAGATGTTTCGCGTTTACGAGATTTTCGATAATTCCGATGTCTAGGTGTCGGGGGAGAGGGCGAGTCGCAAGAAAACTCGGATCTTACAACGGCGGAAGTTCACGTAACGTTTGCGATGACTCAGGCGACGTCTGCGGAAATCGAAGAAAGAGAATTCTTTCTCGCAACGCGCGGTTGTGATTTTGTACAACAACGCGGATTTGCTCTCTCTTTCTGCGCGCTCGTCTTAGAACGCTCGCTTGTGGATGATTGTACAACGCTAATGATCCGTATCGCGCGCGATCCCGTTAGGGGAACAGACTCTCCTACTCCGGCGCATCGTCGTTGTCGTCGTCGTCGTCTTCCGCTTCTTGGCTTAGCGCGGTCGCGGGAGAAAATCTTCACCGCACACCGGGAAAGCTCCGTAAAACTCGTCGCTTCATACACACAGCCTGTTCCGTTTTGATAACCGACCGTCTCTCTATCTTCTTTTACGCTCGTGAGTTTTACTCGTCAATTAAGCCGATATATCGTGGGAACTGACCTATTTGTACGTGGACTTGCATTAGCGACCGATAACCGACCGGAAGACGAGAGGATCGTCCCAAAGAAAATAATCCCGAAAAAACGCACAGGGTTAAACCCGTCGTTAAAAATTTAAACGACGGTTTTAAAACAAGATCCGAAGAATATTGAAAAACTTTTTAAACGCCTCTTGTGAGTTTCGGTATATTTGACGAATTATATCGATCGGCGTTGACGTCAGTGAACTCCCGGGCTTTAACAGCCGGCAGAAACGCGGTAATAAAAAAAAAAAAGGACAAGGTTACGTGAGACGCGGATTATTTCGCGGTTATAACACGAGACGAATAGAATTACGACGAGTACAATCACTCGGCGAGGTAACGCGGCCGCGATGTGCCATTAGGATAAGACGCGCGCGGCTATATAAGATAGCGCGTCCCCAGTATAGTCGCTAGCGATTAATCATCTGCCTAATTGCGCGACGCATTAAAACACGTCGGGAGAGAAAGAGTAATAATAATAAAGCAATTACAAAATTACGCGCGGAGGGAAAATGTAATTACGTTCGGCGCACACTCCACAAGAGCTCGTTACGTCGTACAACGTTAACAACGCGCCGATGTGGCTGATAGAGAACGGACTTGCGCATCTTCGCCAAGGAAAGAAACGTCTTCGTAGCTTTGCTATAAGCATCCCGGGAGGCTTCCCGGAGATTTGCGCTTTAACGCGATTAATTATAAATAATTAGCGGATAATTCCGCGGCGAGGTAACGGGCGCGCGCGTATCGTCCATTGTTCCGCGCGCTCGTTTTACCCAGGACGCGCTGTTGCGCATCCTGTCGACTGCCCACCGGTCTTTCTGCCATCTCAGAATCGGAATTTGTGAGAGAGATCGCTTGACAATTCGCTCGCGAAATCGTAATTCGCCGCAACGGATCGTTTTTAGATTGCGCGCGCCGGATGACTCACGTCGTGCGAAAATTCTGCCGGTATCATATCCACACACATGCAGTTCTTCTCGCCGATACTTCCAAGTTCTCGAGGCTTTATTATTCTTCCTCGTCGGGAGAGTTGTCGCGAGACAATGCACGCCGCGATTCGCACGCCTCATTCAAACGCTCGCGACATTCCCGGCGCCGTCGCCGCGCCGCGGTAATGACCGCGCGCGCGCCCGTCGTAATTGTTTTAAATGCCAACGAGGTAATAGCGCTTACGCGAAAGTGCCACGTGTGAAACGACAGGAAGAAGCGCCGTAATCTTTGTTTATTCGAGTTTTTTTATCTTTAGAAAGAAGAAAATAAAGAAATTCGCGAATGCGCCGGACGCGAACGCTTACACACACACACCGATCTTACGACAGCGATATGAGAATCGGTATTCGAAGTTTTTGTGTCACTAAACTTGAGATAAGCGACTTTTAAAATTTTTTTTTTTTTTTTTTTTTTTTACGTTTTACGAGTCAAAGTTTTTCGATGCTTTCCTTTAATGAATATTTACGTCGTGAAAAGCGCATATCCCCTCGACGTTTAATTTTAATTACTTTGAGTGCGTTTCTTCCATAAGAACTAGATTTGTTGGCGCGCGCTCTCTCGCAGACAGTTTCACGCATTTGGAACTCTCGCGCGTCGTGAGAGTTTTTTTTCTCTCTCCCCGTCGTCGAATAATTCATGATAAAATTCTCGTAAAGTGCGATTTTACTTTGCACACGTTTACTTTGTACGTTTTACGATTCTTCTCCGTTCTCTATTTCTCCGATTTGTTTCGTAAACAAGAAGAAACGAATTGGAAGTGCAAATTAATCATACGGCGGGGGAACAACACATTTGTTTTAAAATCAGCGACCGTAACGCCGCTGCTTTTTCGCTAATGCGTTGAGATTAATAATTCATGTGTCTTACTATGTTCCGACCGAGAGAAAAAGCGTTACACCAATTAATGGGTAGCTCTTATGACAACGTTTGTAACGTTATGATTACGAAATCGATTATGCAAACACACCGTGAGTCATTTTCTCTCTTACGCGCGCGAATAAATTTTCAATATTATTATTAGATATGAATAAATTTTATTTGTGACGCAAATAAGGGGGAAAAAACCTTGACCTGTAACTCGATCCGTAGCGCGAATTGAGTTCGAAGTCATTAATTCTTATATTTTTTTTTTAAATTGTGTTATTTATTTTGTTCAGGTGTCTCAGAGAGACATGGGACTGGTGGAGCGAGAAGCCGAGATGCAGGAATTGAACGCTTCCAGACCCGGAAGATCCCGGGACCTTTTTGGAGTACAATTGGAGGTAAATGACACGCTTCGCCGATCTCATTGTGCTGAGAAACGCGCAGATTTCTGAGTTCTTTAAAAAAAAATTCCATACACTTAAGTATAATCTCGTTACGTTTTTGTCGTGTTTTTTTTTTACATAGATTTTGAATTTTTAGTTTACGATTTAATTGAAGTTGTAATTGATAAGACAATACACACACGTGTGTGAGATGCTCTTCTCCTTTGTGCGCTAAGACAATTTCTAAGTCGTCGAGTTAACGCGAGAAGAGGCCTTGAAGGCGGAACAATCGGGGAGAGAGGAGCGAGAGCGTAACTTAATGCGTGATCTCTGATATCCTTGTCGAGGGCGAGGATACATTCGATCCGGGATTGGCTCTGTCCATTCACCCGAGAGAGCGCGGTGATCACTTTTGCCCGCGATTAGTGTAGTGTAGGCCAGTGAGAGGCCCCGTCCCAGAAAACCCGCGTTGTTTTCTGACACGACGGCCAAGCCACCTGAAACCGAAACAGGAAAGTTCGTTCGTTGCACTCTCTCCTCTCTATCACCGCCGGATCAATCCGATACCTTTCTCCGCGAGTTTCTCGGTCGATGGATTCTAGGCGATTGTCCAACGGACATATGACATCTTTCTTACAAAAACTTCTGTGCTTTTAGAAATAATTTTTCTAAATTTTGTTTACTTTTATTCATAAGTAAAAGCTAAATAATGTAGAGGTTTCAAACCCCTCCAATGATTGACACTTGTTGATTGATTTTTCTAGTTCTGTTAGCATTTTTGGCTATTTGATGTTGCAGCAAGTTTTAATTTTTAGAGTCCTTTAATTGACATTTTTGAGAAAAACAAGATAAACAGGTTTTTGAAGTCGTCGAGTGTTTTATCTTACTTCTAGAATTATGAAGACAGAACCGTAATTACGCAGTAATTAATGAGCTAAATACAAGACCAGAAACGAATGTGACGTAATAATTGATGAGCACAGCCACTCGGGCGATGACATTTCGCAAAGTAGCGACCAAGCGTGCCACGATCGTTTTTTTTTTTTTTTGTTAATTTGACGAGGATAACTTGAGTCATCAATTTTCTTGACATTCTGTCGTTATTATCGAGATCATAATTTAATGAGCGTTCGCGCTCGGTCAAATCGATGTGGCTACGTGCGATTATATTGTTTGTAAAACAACTCGTAACAATTTATTGCATACGATTCGATACGAATCGCGACAAAATTCCGAGGTCTCCGAGGACGTCGAACCTTGCGCCGAACTTCCAGAACTCTCTTTCTCGCCGTCACAATTCACACGTCATCAATACTCGTTTGACAAGTTTGAACGCGCGCACTGTCTAGTCATCTTACGAAATAACTTACTCCGAAATATCACACCGTCGCGATAAAAAAAAAAAAAAAAAATGAGATCGGGAAAGAAAGAGAGAAAAAAAACAAGAACACACAAAAACGCATTTCGCAAGTTTTCGCGTATCACAGTCATCACGGAATCCGGTCACGGTCCCGCGAATCCATGACCGTTTTCACTTTTTCACGTTAATCGCGAACAATTATCATGTCCGTCGTAAAAAAAAAAGGTCGCAGCATCGCCTCCGTTCGGTTTTCGTTGTGTCTCGTGTACGTCATTTTTTTTTTTCTATTTCCGAAAAAGACTTTCGTCATCAAAACAAGACAGGTGATGGTTTTTACATCGCGAGGATTCGCTCGCACGAATATCGCGGTGTATTATATTTCGCGCACGTGTGTTGTTTCTGCGAACGACATAACACAGTTTAGTTAAAGCAATTGCTCCGTAGTACCCGCTTCCCAAAGCAGCGCGATATATACATAAGAGCGAGGCAAATAACGCGATTTCGCAAGAAGACACACAGATACACGTACGAGAGACAGAAAGAAAGAGCGAGCGAATTAGCATCGGGCGCTCGTCACAGGTGAATAAATACATTCAATTCGGATTAGCCAACGCGTGTCCTCCGTCCGTTCTTTGCTTTTTGCCGTCGCGGTTGTCTGATCCTCGGTGACATCAGCGTCGTCGCCGCGCGGATCGTAATCACAAACGCGATCAAACAGAAATTTTGTTTTCTCCCGCGACTTTTACCGATTTTAATTCTCCTCATCGCGGATAATATCCGTGCAATAACAGACTCGTAGTTGAGATTGATCGTCGAGCTAATCGAAAGCGAAATTAAGGATCGTGCTGTGCTCAAAGAAGAAGCCGACGCGATATTACTCGCTTCGCGGTAACGTCGTTTTGAAGACAATACGAGTCTTCAGAAATTAAAGTCGCACGGTACATCATCGGCGTTTGTGTGCACGAAAAAAATTATTATAGAATTAATTACATAATAAAACATTTACTGTTTTTCGTTTTTAAAACTGCAAGGGAACGGATTCATTTCTAGAGACCGAAATTCCGCGTGTCGGTGGCCTAATCATGCCGCGAGACATATCTCGTCGCGCACAATATGACGTGCAGTTGTGTTGCTCGAAAGTAAAACCGCGAGAGAACCTTGAAGATAATTACGCGGGGGTTGCGTGTTAGAATACATTGCGGTAATTAAAAAAAAAAGCCAAGTTTTTGAAATCCACAGATTCTTCGTCGCGCAAACAATTTTTTTTGCGTGGCTCTTCTAAATTTTGGAAACGCAAAATATTTTCTCGCTGATACGAAGAATTGCGCGTTGTGTGAACGTTGTCGTGCGCGTGAAAAGATTGCACGCAAACCTACCTACCGGCATTTTACCGCGCCAAGAGCGCCGCGTGAGTAAAATATCACGAATATCGGATTTAATTAACGTCCAATTGAGTAGTTGCGCGCAACGTTCGCGATTTAAAAAACGCGCGAGGCATTTTCCCGATCGCTATAAAAGCGATCGCGTTTCGTTTCCCCCGATCTCTCCGGAGGATGCGCGATTACGATAGACGGGATAATAACTCGGTGCGCCTTCATAATCAGCGTCATATCGCGACGATCTTTAATAAGCACAGTCGGTGCGCGCCGTGAGATTGCGCAAAGATTTTATTTCGACAGCGCCGAGATCCGCGCTGCCCCCATCCGCTTTGGACGTATTTCATATCTCTGTCGACGTTAATTGTCACAAAGTTTAATGGAAGTCTAGCTCAGAGAGATTTTATAATGTATAAGATGTATATACAACAATGAGAAATAAGTTCGCGATAGCTGCTTTAGTTGAGAACAGACATTCCTGTGTGCGTAATATATCGAAAAAGAACTTGCTAATAAGATTTAGACAAGTTCGGAGAAAGTGTAATTACTTTCGAAAGTAAGAATTGTAGGGACGGGACGCGGTATAGTTTTACAGTTCCGTTGCGGCAAAGCCTCTCTCTCTCTCTTTCTCTTTCTCTTTGTTGTTCAGACCGAACTTCGTTCGATAAAAGTGCGCGCTGACCGCGTCTAATTTGACCGCTACGGTGTTGATTCGCGGCTTGGCGACTCGAGTCGACTTATCGCTCGAAGTTGGCTCGAACCAACGACGCGGTATTGCGTTTTTGGCAACCCCCGTGCGTTCCGGTTCCGACGTAATATCGACAACTTCCGGCGATCGCGTGAACATAATCGACGGTCCGATTCTCTCGACCGATAGCGGGTTGAAGGATTTTCTCTCGCAGGTCCGGAAGTTCGTTCTACCTCCCGCGAGATCGGTTGGGACAACAGCCTCTCTCTCTCTCTCTCTCTCTCTCTCTCGACGTTTCGTTTCCCCGTTTCTCGTAAAATCCTAGAGAGGCACTCAATCGAACAATTGAAAGTGGCGAGACGCATTCCAAAGTGAAGCAAACGTCTGCGCCCAACTCGTTTGCTCAAGTAGATTTTTGAGTTTTACAACAAGCAGGTGAATGGAACGGAATTCCTGCCACGAGAGAAACTTTCGAATCCCCCGAATCGAAGTAATAGCACGAATATATTTGCGAACAAAATCGATTTGAAGGTAAACACTGCGGAAGACCGCCGTACTGCGTATATGCGACAGTCTTGTCTTCGTGTTATTTCTCGGATTCCTTCGATTTATTTTTCTATTTGCAAAAGAGACAGAGAGAAAGAGGGAAAGGAGAAAGAGAGAACGTCACGTAAAAAGATTTACGGCGAAGTTACGATCCGCCGAGCAAGAAGCTACACGTTTTTCTTTCGCGGGAGAATCATCGCGTTTTTCTTTTTTTTTTTTTCGATTTACGAAAGCGTTAAGGCGCGCAAATTGGGAATCAGATATATATTTCTGTGTGTACTTGGTTTATCAGCGCGCAAATGTGGTAATTTCCGTTCTGATGACTTACTCGGGAAAACTGCTAATTTTATTATTTCGCAGTTTCGCGCGCTTTTTTCTTTTCTTGGCGACCGCACGCGGATGCGATAAATTTTTTTTAAGACGTTATTGCGTGCGACGTGTAAATACTATTCGGATCGAACAGCGGCGCGCTTTTTGTCTTCTTCTCTTTTCTTTGTGTGTGTGTGTGTGTGTGCGGCGCGATATAATTTAAATTCCGACTCGGAGCGTACAGACGTTTAACATGCCGCGAGATGCAGCTGTAAAATGCGGGCCGCGGCACATTCTCTAATTCTTTTGCGACTCCGCGCATCGATCGCGCTTTGCAATGCGGTTTATATCGCGTTCTCTTTAATGAAGCTTCGGAAAAAGCAGTCGGACAATATTGAAAAAATTAAAGAATAAGAAAATTAACTACGTGCATTAACTCTGCGTAGCTTTTAATTTACAATTCAAAGAAAAAGCTCGATCTGATCGCGAGAACTCGCGACTGTTTTGAAGCGAACGATCGAAAGAAACGAGCCGCGCTCGTCGTACGCGGCAACAAACGCGGCAACATCTCGCAAGCGCTTTTTTTTCTCTTCCACCGTGAAATTAACATAGTCTGTCAATAATAATTCGCGCATAATCGCGTAGGAAGTTGAGCGTTTTTTTTTTGTTTTCAACCAATTATGAAACGCATTCGCATGCATGATCCGCCGTGGAGCGCGGCAAGAGTTTCGCGGCGAGTCGTCGCGGCTCGTATTTCCTTGCTTTTATCTATGCAAGTATCTATCCGCTTGTACACGTGTGCACACATACACACACACACCTTACGCTTATGTTACAAGAATGATTTACATCTATAGGCGCGCGCGCGCATTTCTGCCCGCATCGTTGCGTACGAGAGGAGATTCGCGGCTCCGCACACGTGAAATCCAATGCACGCGCTCTGATGTGCGTTATGCGATTCATTGCGCTCGTGCGCACGCAGCGGGACAACTGAAATCATTACGAGTGTAAACAGAAACAACATACAGAGTTTTTAATGCCGCTCGTTCGCGATGCGATTTTATTAAAGAACGCGTGTTCGCTGACCCATTAATTTCTCGTGTCTGAAAAATTAATGCCAAGAGTTTTAAATAGAAAGTACGAAGAAAATATGCAACAGCAAAGAAAATTCAATGAATTAATGCCGTAATTAATGCTGTATTGAAACGTACTTTTACTTTATCTGAAATCTTTTCTTTGCTTGCATTTGGAAGTATTTTAAGAAATTTTCGCAAGTATTTGAATATAAAAAGGATCTTTATGATAGTTGCTTATTAATTGTTTTATATAGTTTTTGTTTCTGTTAATCAATACAATAAAACTGTATATAAAACAATTTTTATTATGAAAATATCAACGTTTTAATGACAGAGAAACGTATATTTTTTAATTCGATTGTATTAAAAAAAATTAATCAAAGAAATAGAAGTTATTAAGCCTTAGTCGATAAAAAGCCTTAGTTGATAAAAAGAAGCTTGGAATCCAGATACCAACAAGTGCTTACTGTAAGAACTGCATTGCCGTCGGTTGATACAGTCTCTTTCTCTCACACATTCTTATCTCTCTCTCTCTTTCTTTTATCAAACGCGTTCTCCAACGGTAAAAGTAACAACTTCTTCCTTTACGACTGCTTATTGATGAAGAAGTTAAATTGCATAAAAAAACATAATAAATTCTTTAGTAGAAAAAAATTACATCACATTTTACATATTTAATTTAGCGACGAAACAGTCGTTAAAAAAACTCATGATAAAAATAACGAAATACTTAATTGATTATTCTTAATTTTTATTTCGTAGTTTTGTTTATTTGAATCGGCGCAACTCTCTATATATATATATATATGTGAAAGCTCAAAATGGAGTTTACGCTTAATTATTGTCATTACACAACGTCGCGCGCAATCCTTTTTATTTATCAAAATTCTGTTTCAGGTCACTTCGCTACTCTTGGAGGGCGAGCGTCGTAAATTGGCTGTCTTGCAAAGAGAATTGCAAGCAGCCCTTGAGGAAGGTGGAAGCGTAAAGGTGAAGGAGAAGCAGCGACAGGAATTGCTACACGCTATATCGTACGTTTTCTTTGTCATGTAACTAAACTAAATTTTGCGAAATATATTGTTTACATTGTTTCGGTAAACAACATTTTTATACGAATCTCTCTCTCTCTCTCTTTTTCTTTCGCTCGCTGCCTTCCTCTCTTTTTCTTCATACTTTAAAGAAACTCGTATCTCTTTCTCAAGTAATAGCGAGAGAAATAATTATCCGCGTATACGGCGAATGAGCTTAACGAATAATACATTTACTAAGAGGCGTCTAAAACACGAGCTTTACGTTACGAGAACTAACTCCCGTGGGAACGCGCGCCGAAGAGCTTAACTCCTAAAAGATTTAACGTGGTCGGACCCCCGTGACGGGGGTAACAATTTTATCGCGCAGCACTTTTACCACTCTCACCCGTCAGAAAATGTTTCCGTCGCGTTATCTTCAGCACACTCTGCATAATGCTCAAGCGAGCGAAATTACGACGTTAACGAAGTTTAACTCATTAATACCGGAGGTCCGAACTAACTTTTCACCGCGTACATAGCGCGAACTTTTCTAACTCGTCGCATTATTTCTATCGTAAAGTTCAATTTCGCGATTTGCCGTAAACACTACGCGTTGACTTCTTAATGAGAATCGGAGCACGCGGTTCCCCTACCGAGAGCGCGGCAGCCCCTCTGTTTCACTTTACATATCTCGCAAATGCGTTATTCTCGCCTTTTGCGAAGTAACGCGTACAAGAGAGGGTGGGAAGAAAGTAACGAGTAACATCTTGGTAAAGAGCACGGGGGTCAGCGAGATGCGCTCTTTTTTTTTTTTTTTTTTCACGTGTTTCAACGTTGTTTGCGCAAGCTTCGCCTTCGCGTTTGCGATACGTTTTCTCGCTTGGTGTTTGCGTACGGTGGCTCTTTTCGTTGCCACGAAGCTCCTTGATTATACGCCACTGATAAATTTATGAGAGATAGCGGATACGCGCGATTCCACGCGATGTCTTCGTCTCGTCGTCGGTCACGTCGTGAAAGGGCATGAATTTAAAGAGACGCGATCGCACGCCAAGATCGTATTAAGGGTTTTTTTCCAACCCCTGTGTTGGAATATCGCAAAAATTTATATATGCATTGTGAGATATCTCTCTTTTTTTCTCTCTCTCTTGTGATAAAAGAAGGTGAATACTTTTTGATGTCAATACGAACTTCCCCTTGCACATTCGCGCCTGTATATTCGATCCTGAGTCTCAGGCAAAAAAGATCGAGAATGAGAAAGAGAGAGAGATCTCGAGTTCTGTGGGTACTTTGCGACGGAAATCGAATGCGCTAGGATTGGTGAAATCGATTCTCTGACGGCGCGGAAAACCTTTTTGAGGGAAAATCCGAAGAAAAAGCGATTCTTTCTCTATATAACGCTTATGTAAATTTATTCGATGAAATATTGCTAGTATGTGTAACGTGTGTTAGCCAGCGAGCGCGCGCTGTGTTGTGTGAAATATTAATCGAAAATTATGTTCACGGAAAAATTATGTTCTCGAGGAAGTCGGTGCAAAAATAGAGAAAGAGAAAGAGAGAGAGAGAGAGAGAGAAGTTTTCCCGGTGAAAAATTACACCATCTCAGCCGGCGCGTGTTTCGATGGTGTATTCGCGAATATTCGCGCCGCATTTCTGTGTTTCCGCTATTTCTTGGAAGCGATGTTTCGTATATACGCGATAACTAGCATTAGCCAAAGTCTTTGTCGGGGGAAGGGGAGGCGAGATTAGCATGTTATCGCAGCCACTCGGCGTGTTAAAGTGTCTTGCGACCGCTTTCAAAATCAGCTTAATCGACAAAAAAGCTCGCGCGCGATACCTCCGCCTTCTCGTGCAATTAATTCTCTTGCTAACTTTAGTGCAACGTCGTCGCAACGCGAGCTCAGTAGAATTTCCTCGGATAGAAACTCGGCTCTCTCTCTCTCTCTCTCTCTTTCTCTTTCTCTCGTCTACGGCCGTCTGTCGCGGCTATCACATGCGAGCGCGCGGAATCCCCGGCGCGAAGAAGAAGGCGAGGAGGGTCCTAATTTATAAGATTGTTTGCTTTCCCGTAATTGCCAAAGTTGGCCGACGCGACGAACTTTTTCAGTTTGTAAATCACCGTTGAAAAGTCTTTCGGAAAATGTGCCAGTGGGCCGTGAGAGCGCCATCTTCTTCTCGTTATGGCGGTTCAGGCTAACAGCCAAAGGATCAGGGTGTAGGCGAAAACTAAATTGCTGTCAAGTTCTTGGGTGAGAGATTTTTCGACTCGTGACATAGTTTTCTTGCAACTTTGTGTATCTCTTCTCGATTAATGGGAGGAGAATTTTTTTTCCTCTCTCACCGGGATCAATTTAATTCACGTTAATTACGGAATATTGTTTACGCTTCAGTTGTGACGTAATTTTATTTGTCGCAACACGGTTAATTTCATCGCAATTCAGAAAAGCTCTCTCTTGCGCTCGCCTTTTTTATAAGATTGCTTTTAAATTACTCCCGCCGTCACGTTCTTTGTGTCTGCAGGAAAATTCAAGGGCAACACGAACAACTCGACAAGGAGTACAGGATCCACGCCGCCGGTGTTCTCCTATGCAACTCGAGGGGCTCCGGAAAGGTAAGGACAGCAGCGCAGACACCATTATTCTTTCCTTTCGCGATTCGCGAAAGACAAATGATCCTCTCGATTATTGCTGCGCGACGAATTATCGTCCGCGCTCTGAAACTCGAGCGTCGTCGTAACACTGACATTTGACGCTCGACTTGTCTCTCTCTCTCTCTCTCTCTGTCTCTGTAGCTTCTTCAAGCAAGCGGATCGTTTTCTCCTTTCTGAAGATAACGACGTTCTTGCACTAATCGAGACAGTCTCATCAAAGTGCTTTCATAAACGCTTCAGTCCCGTCCAATTTTCGCGAATCGAACGGAGTATCTTTGACGCAATTACATTTAATCCCGTATAAATGACAGGTGCCGCGTGCGGGTGGAAGCGAATGAATCTCGATCTGTGGGTGTCAAGACGACGGAAGGTATTTAAGTGAAAAAGACAATGACAATGAGATGACGCGCGAGCAGAGATCTAGACAATTCATCAAAACGCGCGAGTCGTCACGCGAAAACAAAATGGCAATAGATTTTTTGAGAATCGTCGAAATGATCGATTACACAATTGCCTGTTACAATGTCAATCAGTAACGGATTAATTAGAAAAAAAACCCTTGTTGCGCAATTATAAAAACGGAAGAGAGGATCCCGCTCGCTCAAGTTGTTGCCGCGAAAAGAAACCAAAAAAAGAGGGAGACTAAATCGCGGTTTTCTTTCTGGAAATCCCATTGGCTCGATATCTGTAACAATTACTTTGCTTTTAGAAGCTATCTCTCTCTCTCTCTCTCTCTTTCTCTCTCTCTCTCTCTCTCTCTCTCTCTCTCTCTCAGGGAGCTTTAGCAAGCTCGTCCTGATAAGCTGTTATTAGACTCGGTACATAATAGACCGTCTGCCGGTCGGTTCCGCTTCTTGCGTCGCAGGACTTTGAAACGACGACGAGGACGACGCGTGTGTTGTATCTCGTGTGTGTCTCTCCGTTTTGTTTCATCTCATTGAATAATATTGGCGCGCGAGAAATTCATAAAGGAACCGGTGGTGTACAAAAAAAGCGCGCGGCTTTTCTTTTACTTTATATTTCACGCGCCGATTATAACTGGATTTTCGCGACGCATTAACATAGTTTCTTATTACGTATTCCCGCGTCGTCGCCGTTATAATTATATTCTTTCTCTCTGAAAGCGAGCTTCGCGGGAACTGTAACGCGCTAACGACACTGTGGGAGTATAATGAACGATAATGTAACGGTATCTACTTACGGTGAAATTTTATAAGAGTGGCTATTACCGCACTTATTTTTCTTCCGTATTTTTTTTTTTTTTTTTTTTTTTTTTTT
>QVOB01002380.1:0-15276 GCA_014839585.1 Pseudomyrmex concolor | reverse complement strand
AAAAAAATAAAAAAAATAAAAAAAACCAAGTTTTCAATATCGTTCGCGACGAGAGTTTTGTTCCAACGCAACTCAACATACGATCCGACACTTGAAGGTCAATGACGAGCGACCGGTTAGCACGCACGCATTATTGATCAATCACATTTCATTACCGCGGTCTCGCAATAATCGAATTAAAAATAATTCACTCGCGGCGGAAACGATCAAGTCAAACCAACACGCCAGCAAGTTTCTCACTCACCTCTCTCGCGATGTAACTTGGGGTAAAAGACCTGAAAAAATTCTTGGGACTGCCAGTCGGAACGATTCCACGCACAGTCGAGGTTCAAACGAAGGTCGCCACAGACTACGCGAAAGGGTCAACAAGAGCTTTGGTGATCGCGCGGACACAGGAAATCGCTTGATAAGCGCATACCACTCGGTAATGTAACGACAGATGGCACGAGATCGATTTGCACGAGCAATAAAAAGAGACCAACAACCACCGACGACCACGAATCGCGGACTGAACTGAATTAGATCGACTGGACGACCAGGACGACGCGTTGATGTCGATCTGATCCCGCGGGTGCGCGACGCGGAAGATGTATGTAATTACACGTGATATTCGATGCGAATCACGTGGTTCGGTTGAAACATGGGTTCTTTACGGTGCTACGTCCACAGCGTGTGGTTCTGTTCCATGCTGTGGCCACAAGTATCATATTTATTATCAGAGAAAAGCCTGAGAACGGCCAGGCCCACACACACATAAGAAAATACTCTCGTTTTTCCGCCCCGTAAACTAGCTCATGTCCATGGGTGGTGCACATCGGCAATTACGTAGCGATGTCCACGAACGACTTGTCACTACGCTACGTTACAAGTAATACAAGTGTCGAGAAAAATCAAGCAGCCGGCCAGCACCGAGAACACAGAAAAATGACAGGGGTCACGAACACAAGCGAGATCTACAACTATTGTCTGCCGCAATTTTCCAAATCTCGACTTTTAAAATCTCACTATTTAACCCTTTATAACTCCTTATAAATATCGAAGATAAAGTATTTGGACCATAGTATCTTTTTGTTTCATCTCGTCGAGATCTACAACTTTATATTTTATTTTTTTTTTTTGTCATTGTTATATATTACATTTAACTTTTATTTCGAAGTGCCGGAGCAATAGAGAAAATATATTAGGAAATTAAGAATTAGAAATAGAAGTTAAATTGTAATATAACGGTGACAAAAAATAAAATATATAAAATTAATTATAGAAAGTATGTCATGGCTTTATGATATACCAGCCTATATTTATATACATTTATGTTATATTTTAATTTTTCGCATTACATTTAATCTCTTTTTTTTAATTTCTATTTTTAATATTGTCTCTATTGTGCTCTGGCCCTAAGTTTTATTTCTAATATTTTTTCTGTTGTGCTCAGAGACAACATAATTAATAGAAAATGGTCGAAGTTCTTGAGGTCGATTCTGTATTAAGCAATGTGTAGTAAAAATTGCAAAAATGAGCGAATTTACTAAAATATCTGTGATCTTATTGGTCAACTAGTAAATTTGCTCACTTTTGTAATTTTCTACTACATTGCATGGATCGACCTCCTTGTGCCATCTTTTCGCTAATTATGTTGTCTATAGTTTTGTCCGAAAAATCGTTTTTAAAGTTTCAAAGTGTCTTTGATCGCATTAAATTGCTTCTGTGGCGAATTAACAACGTATGTTTGTCCAATCGTTTAATTAAATTGGTTGATTATCGATTGTGGCGATCGAAAAAATGTCATGAAAACAATCTTAAACATTCAGGGTTGTTCATAAGACATAGGAGATTCATCCAATCTAAATGCGCGCATTTATCTATAGTACACGTGACGTATACTATAGTATCGTGCGCGCATATGCATGAAACGGAACGTGCTACTAGCTTGCGATTTTTATTCTCTCGCGCTTTAAAAGGTTCTGATTGGCCGTTGATTCTCTTGATATTGCGCGTCATCCTTTATGGAAAAGTCTGTTCTTCAGCTCTAAGTTCGATGAATATCGGCCTAAAGTAGTACGGTATCTCGTGAAAAGCGTTCGGGGAGCGCACTATCAGCGCTGTTGCGTCATTCTATCTTTTTCGCTCATCAGGTGTAAAACAAAGATAAAACGACGCAATAAGCGCTGATAGTGCGTGCTCTTCGAACGCAGCCAATGCCATCTTTATATCTTCCGAAACTATACAGATGGCAGCATTGTAGAGATCTTTCGTCGCGCCCTCGCTAGTCTATTCACATTTCCTTTATGATTCAACTCGGTACCTTCTCTCACACCGTAATCAGCTCGTATAATTTTTGTGTTTCGTTGGGGCCACGATGATAATCGCTAATTTAACGTAAGTAACGCATCGCGTTGCGGCGATTCGCGCGGATCGTTTTCGCAGATCGTAATCCGCACGAAAATAACCGTACAACAACGTTTCTTTCGTTTCCTTCGCATCCACTAACAGGCCAATGCTCCGATTTGATGTGGGGATGCGCCGATCTTGAAATCGGAGCATTTTCGCCGTATTTTCGGAGTATCGTTCGCGCTAGATGCGGCGATCGCCGTGCGGTATCCGTCGTTTTCGAGACCGGCGTCCGGGAACTCGACCGGCATCTCGAACGTGGGAACGTCCGCACCATGTAAACAGAGAAGATATAAATGGCGTCTGGCGCGCGTTCGTTGAGACATTCCGCTAGATATTGTTTTCCATTTGGTCTTAGCGAACGTAGCTACGCCTACATTTAGTACACTGCCTTTTCCACCCTGTAGCGGAAAATCGTTTTGTTTGTCCGTTGAGGGGAGAGAAGGATAGGCCTGTGTGGAGTCGCGCGAATGATCGAATATAAACATAGTGTTTTAGTTCTTTGTAATAAAAAAAAATTGTATTTAAAAATGTACGCACATTATGTCGACAGTAAAGACATGGAATAATGCTTCTTTTTGTTTTTTTTTGCAGATTGAAATTCACAGTATTACATTTTGTTTACTACTCTGATTGAAAGCACAATAAATAAAATAAAAAATTATCGCTCTTATTAGAAACGACTGAGAAGACATTCTCTCAAGACAAGCTCTTTCTATAGAAGTTTTTTTTTCTAGAGATTTTTGAGAAACTTTCTATAGATTGAGAAACAGAAACTGGACAGTAAAATTCTCAAACCAATTAACAAAGAACCTCACAAAGAAAATAAATATATAAACATAGACACAAGCAGAGACAAAGAAGCAAAAAACAAAGGACAAACTATCTCAACTGGCGGATTGGACCAATCTGGCGATAGTGAAGAAAAAATGACCATGGGCATTGATAAGCTTCAAACATATTTGGAAAACTATTGTCCGGGAGGGTGTGTATCAGTGGACTTATTGAAGATAGGTCGCCTATTTCCTCAAAGGCAACGTACTCGTGTGATAAAAGGAGGACAACCTATACATAATTCTAAATTTAGACTGGTGCTTGACGGAGAATGTTGCCTGGATAGACTTTACGGCGGATTTTTTTCAGGTAAATTCGTGTAATAAAACACCCTAAGATCGTAAATATGAGTTTGACGAGTTATATACGGTTGGATGTGATTTTATTTTGATGCAGATTGGGCATGTGGCGGCCAGTGGAATCGCATGCTGCAGTATCTCGCAGTTCTGATACAAGCAACAGAAATGTCAGGCGTGGAGTTCGTTGTATTCTTTAACGGATGTCTCGAACCTCTGAGAAAAGATGAATGGGTAGAACAACAACTGCAGATGCGTGCTAAAGTCAATAACGTAAGTGTTTTGTACGACTGCGTTTTTGAGTAGATGAGAATGAAAGATATTATGTTTTGTTACCATGGTTTTTTTTTTATATCAAGGTGTTGAAACATATAACAACGAAAGGCACACCACCGCCAAAAATCTGGTGGACTCCGCCTGTAGGTTTAAGAACAAGTCTACGTATGGCTCTTAGGCATCTCAATGTTACAGTTGTAAGTTACAGAGAAAAGAAAATGTACATCACACACAAGATATATATATATATATAATTTTTTTCTTGAGTCTTAAGTGTTAGACAGTAAGAATTTTGAACATTAATACTCTTTTTTTCACTTTCAAGTTATGTACAATGGATGATCATCATCAAGAAGTAATAGCTTATATCCGTGAGAATAATTTCAATGGATTACTTGCTGACGACGCCGAATACGCCGCATTTGATCCGCCGCGGTATTTCTCATCTGAACAATTGAAACTTACATACAAGGCTAGTGAGATAATTATTTTTTTCTACTGAAGTTTATACAAAGCCACGAGTGTGTTTTCTACAAGATTCACAATGTTCGACACGAAATGCATTGCAGGGTTCTCTCGACACGAAGGAGTATTTACTGCCAGAACTGATTAAAGCTCTCAACATACCAGCTGACAGACTGTGCATATTGGCAGCTTTGCTCGGAAATTACATACTGCACGAGAACGACTTGCTCGACTTTTACAAGAAATTCAACATTAGCATCAACGTAGTGAGCAAGGCGGGTGTTGAACACACGGTTAAGACGCTTTCGAACTTTGTGAGAGAACTACCGTCTGTGGAACTAGAAGTGGTTTCGCAAAAAGTCTTCGGTTCGGTTTCCGATCCGAGATGTGCCAAGTTGCGACAGTCCATCCAGTATTATTTGAACGGCACGAAAGAAGGTTTTTTTCTTCACTACAAGCCAACGAAACAGTCAGTCAATTTACCGAAAGGTACGTACGTTGTTTTTAATTTAATGTGCATTTATGTGGTATTGAATTTCGAGTACAGAGAAAACCAACTATTCGTGTCTGTTTTTTTTTTTATCTTCAGTTAAGAACTACAATGAAACCAAGTCATCAACTCAATCAAATGCGGATGCAGCATCAGAAAGCGATGCAAATGAGGGGTCCTCATCGAGATTTGCTTCTGAAACCTTGGAAAGGGAACAAGAGAGTTTGAACGCGTACAAGGAGGCCACGGCTAACGCAAAATCGGCGCCGCAGATCGTAATCGAACCACCTGGCGTACCACAGGGCCATGAAGATGTGGACAACGTACGGACTGAGGACGAACAAAGTAAACATGATCTTTTAATAAGTAAAAATCATATAGGATTTAATGAAATTTTAATGATCTTTGACAAGGTGTTTTTCAAGACACCTTGTGACACAGTGTCCTCTAGTGTGAGTGAGACACAATGAAATATGCTCTTTCTCGCACTGTGTTACACTGTGTTTTGCTGGAAAGCATCCTTCATATGAGATTTGAAAACTAGACGATGGACCTGCCCTCAATGGAGGAACTGGTGATACTATCGTGATGTTATGCTCGTCGAGTTCGAGTAGCTCTTCCGCAACCTCTCCATCTCATGGCACGCACGAGCTTACAGGAGAAGATCGTCCAAAACGAGATGAAAGAGAGCAAGACCAACGAGAACGAGAACGCGAACGAGAGCAACCGGAGAAGGCGATCACTATTCCATCAACATCACCGGAGGTCATGCGTACCGCTTCCGAGCGTCATCAGAAGGGACTGATGTCAACGTACATCTATCAAATTCTCACCGCCGGCGAGATCAAACTCCCGGTTCTTCTGGAGGATGAGAACCATCGTGAAATTCCTTCCATTCATATGATTTACAGACCGATTCGACAAATGGTGTACGCCATTCTGTTCAATCTTCATCATCGTATATACATGGCGACGAAGAGTAAAGAAAAGGGAGGTCAGTATTGAGATCTTATCATAATTGTAAACGATGTCGTATCATTTTGTTCAGTTTTAACTCTGCGAATTTGTTCGTGAAAAAAACAGAGAGTGAGAAGGTGGAGGTTCCAGACGTGATCATCAAGGAATGGATTTGGTCCAAATCTAATCCTTATCAAACTCCGGAGCTGGTCAAAGCGGAACAAATTGGCTGGGGAGTGCCTACAATTCAACGTCTGTGGTTTGGGTAAGCGAGCTACTAGACCAAATTTCAAAGTTGCTTGTGCGACAAGATATTTAATTGGTTTCGACAATTTAGTTAAAGTCTTTTTGACCCTCGTGAGTAAACTGAAAAAATTTCCTATTTTTCAGCACAGTCATTGACGACAAGCGTCGTAGACTTAGAGGATTCCTGACTTGCATGAGGTCAGACACTCCTCTCATGCTGAACACGTCTTACGTTCCGCAGCACTTGCTAGTTATGGTTTTTTTTTTTTTTTTTTTTTTTTTTTTTTTTTTTTTTTTTTTTTTTTTTTTTTTTTTTTCAAATAAAAGAAAAAGCTAATTTGAAAAACAAAAAAGAAACAAAAAAAAAATTCAAATTAAGATCTCTAGAGTGTGAAAAACATATCGTATTTAAGAGTTAAATATAAAAAACACCAACTTATCACTCATCACCTTGTGATAATGATGAAGCAGTTAATTACGCGTCTTTTATATACATATATATTTATACTCTATTGTTTGAGAACGATTTATTTTGATATTTGAACACACAACAAAATGCATTTTACAAAATAATCTATAGACTGTAATACATGTGTTTTATCTTCTTAGAGAACATTTAAATATTTAATTAATATAATTGATTTTAGATTACATATCATCTTTGTAATCTGCGAGTATGTGGACAAAGAAGCGCACGATGACGATGATATTGTAGACAAAATCGTGTTGAGGGGGGTTATAAACGGTCCGTAGGTGAATCACTTGAATCGAATATGAGAAATAAGAGCCAAAACTCAGACGTTTCCTAAATCCCTTGACTCTCGTTAAAGAAATATATATATGTTGCTTTCATTATAATATGATATGAATAGTATCTCTACTTTCACTATTTAACGTTGCTATGGTGTGGTTGGAAAACATGCATTTACTGTTCTGTAGATTTTATACATATATTTACACGTATATACAATTGAATCTTTAATCATCGACGCGGAAAAAAAAACACTTCTTCTCCACTTTAGGGCCTGAGCAATAAGAATTAGAAATAGAAGTTAAATGTAATATAACAATGACAAAAAACAAAATATAACATAAATATAGGAAGTATGTCATGGCTGTATACAGCCTATATTTACATACATTTATATGTTATATTTTATTTGTTCGCATTGTGCATTACATTTAACCTCTGTTTTTAATTCCTATTCCTAATATTTTCTCTATTGTGCTCGGGCTCTTATAGTACAAGAATTTATCATATATATTAATTTAACAATTTGATTTAGTTCGTTTTACTTGTGTCGTGTGTAACAAAAATTTTTGCGCGCCTGTGAAAACAAATTCGAACTGAAATACATCTATCGTGATCGATAGAATTTTTTTTGTCTGGATGTTTGATCGATTTTTTCCACAGATACATCATGTCCTTTTCCGACAAAATCAAGATCTTACGTCGTCAGGAATTGGACGCTTTCATCGCCCAAGCTTTCTCGCCGGAACTCATGAACGCTCAGTATTTGCAGGACTTGCAGGTAAAATACACGTCGTGTGCTTTTGATTTTCTCTTTCTGGTTAAGCCCGTTACTTTGGACGTTATCCGAGCAGCTCATCATTCACACGTGGTTTCCTTGTACAAGCTCTCTTTGGTGACATCGCGCGGCGTGCAGCTGGCTACTTTGTTCATGGCCGGTGTCGAGACCGCGCTTTTGGCGAACGACGCCTGCGGCGCACCCATACCCTGGCTGATGTGCTGCCCTTGGCTTTACTTCGACGGGAAACTGTTCCATCATACACTTGCACGCGCCACCATCGCAAAGAATTTGCTGGAACTCTGCAGCGGTCATATCGATCGTGTGATGAAGGTCGAGAGAATGAGAAAAGCGATACTTGAAGGAATCACGGTAGTGTTCGCACGACCACCCTTACCTGTGACTCCAGGTACGCTGTATATTTTATCTGTGTTTTAACGTTCAACTGACAACTGAGACTGTTACATGTAGCGGACTTTTACGTAATTACTATTACGTAGCAACTGGGAATTTTAAGTTATAAGGTCTGACGTCCTTCCCGTATGTTATTTCAAAAGAAATAACATTAGTAAAGAAAAGAGTTAAATCCGGACACACTTCGATTTTGAGTAAGTAAAAATCGAATGCGAAATTCTCAATGTGTTTATCATTTCTCGCCTCAACGACGCTTCCAACGACCTAACCTTAACATCTTGTGATTCGTAATGAGATGTTTTCGAATGGAAGCAGAACAAAAGCAGCTAATATTGCTTCGCGAGAGTTTTTTTTTTTTTTTATCGGTGACCATCGCGAATCTCACGGCTGCGACAAAGCAATCACTGTGACGTTCGCAGACTGTAAAATTATAACAATATATATTTGTTGTATCACACTAATTCCAATGTATATTTATATCGCTAATTCCACAAATTTATTATAGCTGGTATACGCGTTTCCATCCCTTCGAACATCCTGCCTGCCGGCTGTGCCATCAACGACGGAATACTGCGGGGACGCGGGAGCGGCACGATTCCACAGCGCGGAATCATGCGACGTCCCATTCCGTCCCGCGGCGGGCAGCTAGAAATCGCCGGTGTCGTGGTGGGCCAATGGGGTCCGAATTACGGTCAGCCCGGCCGATTGCCGCAGCCTCTGCAGGGCCATCCCCGCGGACGAATCCCACCCCAGGTACGATATGAATAAAGTCCGAGAAAAAAAAATGAAAGGGTGCGACCACAAATTTGTACAAATTTGTCATACGTACGCTCTAATATTGTGACGTAATATGCGAAGCAAGTAGCACACGATGACAACGATGTTCTGAACGATACTTTGAATAAATTGAAAGCGTTCGGGATATTGAATAGTCTTTCTGTTTCATCTTTCACTATTTAAAATTGCTATGGTGTGGTCGGAAAACATGCATTTACGAAAGACACATCACGTAATAATTTAATTAAAAACTGAACGCAAACAGAAAAAGAATACAACGTTGCTTCGACGTTTATATATTTCTATATATATCATTTATATTATATTTGCACATTATATACAACTGAATCTTTAATCATCGCCGGAAAAAAAAAAAACAATGTTCTTCACTTTATATTACGAGAATGTATTAGGTTAACGATTTGATTTATTTTCTTTTTATGTGTGTAATGAAAATTTTTGTGCGCCTTTTGCCTTTGTTACAAAACATTTGCTGCACAGTGGGGTATTTACATCAAAAAGCTGGGCAAAAGTCACTTTTGGAAACGTTTTACTTTGAATGTAAAAGTTTTGTTGCTACATACAGAATCTGAGAAAGAATTAGGACTTTGAGAGCCCCAAGCAATGAAACGATGTGATCAAATTACAAGTTTATTTTCATAAACATGACTGTCAAATAATATACTGTGATATGTTTTAGGCTATATAATATATAATAATCTAATATTTCTTTAATATATGTTTAACATAATATTTAATATTTCTTTAATATATAATTCTTTAATATTATTTAATAAATGCTGGTTCAACATGTCTTATAAGAAGCTATTTCTACTCACATGCTAAATTTAACTTTTTTTTTTGTACTTTTTGTACTACTCAAACGACTTTACCACTTAGCTACTCACACTTTTAATAGTATTTAATATATAATTTTTTAATATGTAATATTTCACATGTTTTTTAATACTTTCTGGAGCATTAAAAACAGTGAAGCCTTATTTTAATATTACGAAAAATAATAAGTGCAGACTCATCCGGATTGAATATTTATAAGTAGTTTAGCTGAAAAAAAAGCTGTAGAAAAAAAAGAACTAAAACACTGAAAAAAAAGCTGAAATAAAGAGGGATAGGATATGTTAAGGTAAATATGCAGAATAGAGGAGACTTCTCCGACCGGCTTCTCTCGTTCTTATATATGTTATAAATATCATCTTCCTGAGTACGTTTCAGAAGGTTTAAGCCGTCGCTCATTGTTTAAAAAGTTATAAACAAAAAAAGTTTCATAAATAAATTTTTTCGACATTCGTATACATTTGCGAAGTAAATATTTCGCTTATATCATACACGATAGTATACCCATGTGGGCGGAGGAAGGGCGGACCTCCCCTGCACCCCCTCTAAAAAAACTTAATCTAACCCAACCCAAATCTATAATATGTCACTGCGATAGTAGTGTATACATTGAAAAGCTTGCCGCGTGTGTTTAGTTTCTTTAGGTAACAAACCCTCTCATAGAGGGGCCTACCCACGTACTGTTACGTGCTAGATAGCCACGTAATGAAGAAATAGAAATGCGAGAAATGTTTTCTGTGACGTGCTTTATTGTTGAAGACTGAAATGTTGCTCGTCTGAGCTGCGAACGAGAACTGCCCTTGTCTTATACTAAAAGTACATGCAAGACCTTCGTTCCTAGGGCTCGCGATATTTGTTTGTCGGCGAGTCGAAAGTCGTTATTGTTGAACAGATTCGAACTTGGAATCTTTTGGTTACTACAAATATAAGTCTTGCATAAACCAAGTGAACTACAGGCCGCTCTTAGGAGATTTGGTCATGATTGGGATAAAAGAATATGGCTAGAGTATAGTATAATAAGAATATGGCTAACAGATAGTGATAAGGTACGGAGTAGAAATATAGGGAGTGAATGTGAGAGAAGAAGGATATGATTGAATGTGAGTGTGAGGATACTAGCGAAAGCGGAGGTCCAGAATTAGAAGCGCGTGCGTGTGTGCGTAAGATAGGATAGGGGTAGAGTTTTTTAGTTATTAAGGTTAGGGTTAGGTCATAGATTAACATATTCCGTGGGTGGTATATGCCCCACAGTGAACTGTCCGTTTGGGAACATGTTCGAGGTGGCCATGCCACTCATGGAGTGAGCAATCACTTCATGCGTACTGGCAAACTGCCAGTGGCAGCTTCATCCGCTTCGCCGACTGGCGTTTTGACTCAACGTGTTGCCGCTCAGCGGCGTTCGTCAGGGGGTGGAAGGTAATATGCGTTGTCGGCGGTGCGGGGGGAGTGCTGAGACTCTTCCCCATGTTATAAACTATTGCAGGGTCCACGCGGACGCGATATAGCAGAGGCATGATGACTTTTTGCTCTATTTCGCTGCAAATTTTGGTTATCTCAACTTTTAGTTATCAAAACTTTTTTTCAGTGTGGGGTTTCTCGTCTGCCGGATGATATTCGGGTTAATCAGCGAGTCGAGGGGAGTGAGATAGCAAGGTGTTTGGGAGAGATTAAAAATATGGAAGCAGAAAGAGAGGAGATTGCGGACTGCAGAAAGAATAGCATATTATGAGGAGAGAGAAGTACAGTGCTTCCTCTCTTATTTGTTCCTTCGTAATTTTTAGCTTCTCTTTGTTTACAATTAGAGAAGAATTTGTTCTCCTACGTCATTCGTAGAGTTCTCTCTCCACTACTGTCGTGCAACACTCGTCATACTTGACAAAGCTCCACCTCTAACATCTCTCTTAATTTCATTTTGTGGAATTTCTCTACTCTGGATTATAAAAATTAAGGAAGGAGCATTGTAAATATGAATCTGATGAAGGATTTTAAGGAAAAAGGGGAGAGAACAGGTTATAGGTATTTGAAAAAGAAAAGAAGATGCAGAGGGAAGAGAGATAGAATAAAATAAGAAAGTCTCGGTATAATAGGTAGTATAAAGAGTTTAAAGGGGAGGACATTTCGGGATATTTGAAAAAAGAATGGAGTGAAGGGAGAGAGTAGCAAACAGCGTTGCGATGAAAGATGCGCGCAAGCGGTGGTGGGAGAGCTGGACGAGGTAGAGATAGGACGACTACCCGAAGTCGTCCTTGCGCTTCATCGCAACGCTGGTAGCAAACTTTAGGCTAAGTAGCGAGATAAGAGGGGGGAGATACTGGATGAAGGAAGAGGAAAGAATATGCAGAGTTTGTGGGCGTGAGGTAGAGGGGTGGAAACCCTTTAAGTGCAAGAATGTGGGAGATGGGGAGCGGTAGGAAACTGCCGCTGTGCTCAATAGGCACGGTTGCTTCGGTGAGTATCTGTAAGGAGTATCAGTAAGGAGCCAACGGTACAGTGCTATGGAAAGAAGTTTAAAAAAGATATAAAAATGAACTAATTTAATTTAAAACAATGAGCGACGGCTAAAAACCTTCATATTGTTTCTAAGAAAGATAATCTTTATAACATATGTGAACGAGAAGATAATCGAAGGGGTCTCCCCTATTCTATATATATTTATCTATTTCATATACCTGAAAATACATGCGATAGGGATATGTTATATAGCTGAAACATACCTGAAAATAAATGGGATAGGATGTTATATAGCTGAAAAATATCTGAAAAAAAAATAGGATAGGTTATATAGCTGAAAAATACCTAAAACTAAATGGGATTAGATATTTTATGTAGATGAGAACTAGCTGAAAGAAAAAGGGACTGGATATGTTTTAGAGATTAGATATGATCAAAAAAACAAAAATAATTTTGATCAGCTTTCGAATGCAAATACCCCACTGTGCGCTGGTACGACAAACCTCTTCCACGACGAACTTCTTTTTATGAAAATGTTTTGTCGTTGACAAAAAGAAAATACGTATTTTACATTGGCCGCGTTCAGCAAGACAATTGCTGAGTTGTCTCGATGTTTGTTTTATAAATAAAAGCCTCTTTTCAAATCCTATTGGAACAAAGCAACTTGTTCTTGAACAATTGCTTGCTGAACGCAACAATTTATATATCCGTATCCATTTTATAGCTTTGTGATTTTGTCTTATTATCATTTATCCGCATTTGCATGTTTTTTATATGTAGTATGGACTCTGTTAAAAAATAAAGATTTGTGTATATTTTATCTCCGAGTACCTTAACTAAACTGTGTTCTTTATTTTAAGTTGCCACTTGAGGAAACTGTTTACTCGAAGAAAAACGCTTTATCGCGGTCGAATAAAGCGCAATATATTTTAGCCAAGACAAGCTCTGTTACGCAAAAGATTAATTTTTGATTAAATTTTTACACGATTAATCATTTATTTATGTATACTTTTTTGTTTATATGTCGGCATAACAGATACGATCGCATAGTTTCCAAAAGTTTCCTGTTTCTTCTTCTTCCTTAAAAATCATGTATTTTGTTTCACAACATTCCAAGTGTCTCACCACCTTTCCTTTTATGTTTTCAATTCATCAAATTTACATAAACGGCTTTATTAAATATAAACCAGATCAAGAATTAAGAATTTAAGAACCAAACAATAGATATGCAAAATATTTATATAATTTTATACATGTATAAAATTATTATATATATAAATTACAAATTTATATGTATAATTTCATATATATATATATATATAAATAATTGTTTTTTGACTGTGTTGTGTTACTGTGTGAACTACAATTTTGTAACAATTTATATGTTAAAAAAATATAAATATATTTCGCGCGTACATCCAGCTTGGTTCTCAAAGTCCGAAATTCTTGATATAATATTTCTCAATTTGCTAATACAGTTTGCAAATACAGTTTACGTCGATGAACACAATTATCATTTTTATTAATTGTTTTCGACGAGAGATAGAGGGATTTCGGGATACTTTGCTATATTTTTAGCTTTGAAGTAAAAGAGAACGTATGTGGGTTTCTTTTTTTAGAAAAGGGAGGGAGTTTTCTTAGCAAAGAGAGGTAAGTCATATCACATGAACGAAAAAGAAACGTTAGACAATGGCGCAACGTAGACTCGGTCCGCAAGCGGGTCTTCTTCGGGGTGTCGAATCGTTCAATGTTAAGCCCCGTCTACAATACATGAAGTAAGCCTGGCGTAAGAAGTAAGAGTAGGAATACGAATTTTTAAATGACGTTTATATCCTTCTTTCGCTTTAATTGGCCATGCGTAAGTGTAAGAGCTAGAGTAGGAGTAAGAAATAAAAATAATTTATTTCGCTTACGTTCTTACTAACAGCTCTCTTACACCGAAAATAGTTCTCTTACACTTACTCTTACTTCTTACGCTAGGCTTACTTCATGTATTCTAGACGGGGCTTTAGACTCATGATCGACGCGGTGTCTGCGAATCCACTTGGTGCGCGCGTACGACATCCTCCTGCGAACAATATACGTATCACTTGCGTATTGTTTGCAAATGTAAATTTCATAAATTTAGGATTTTTATATTTTTAAAAGAATTAAAAACATGCAAACATGCTCGCTGCGCGTATAAATGATTTTACACGACAGATTTGACATGTGTTACAGTTGAAGTAAACTCTTTTTTCGTAGGTAACGTCTATCGGCGGGCTTAAATACGGTCTTCCTCGTGCATTCCCTAATCCCATCAATAGAGCATCGTTCCCACGAGGAGTAAACCGTGTGCCTGCTACCGTCGGACGTGGAAAGAAAACGCAAATGAAGGTAAACGAGATATTAATCTTTTGAGGAACGTCGGTTGAAAAAAAAAAAACAAAAAAAAACAAAAACAAAACAAAATTTATATCGCGGGAATCGAATCCGGAAAAACAGAGTTCTTGCTTTGCTGGACGAACTGTGTATATTTATCAACTGTTTAGGTGACCACTAAAAAGAAAGCTCCTCTCAAAAAGAACAAAGAAATCGAAAAGAAAGATAGCAAAAATCGTATCACTATAGACGGAATCACCGATTATAAGTAAGTGTTTTACGTGTTTCTGCACATTTGACAACCCAATGTTGTGTAAATCAGTTGAAATACCTACATGTGGTTAATTTGTGCGAACAACTTGCAAATTTTTCGATTCAACGTAACGTACGACCATATATCATGTTTATTTTTTTTTTTTTTTTTTTTTTTTTTTTTTTTTTTTTTGAACAACTTACCGCTTGTTGCGTATACGACAAAAAAACATTTAAACAATTTTTAAGCACAGACAGGGACATTTGATCAATTGACTGTAATCTGTTTGTGATGCGCTCTCTATTTTAGCGAGACTACTCAAACTGATCAAAACGAAGTTCATAAACACAAAGACGCGCTGCCCGCAACAGGGCAGTTCGATGACGCAGTGGAAAAGGGCATGGAGAAGGGGCAAGGCGATGCGCCGCTCATTACCACAGAAAATTAGATATCGTTACACACAGACACATACACACATACATACACACACACACGACACAGACAAAATTTTCAAAAGAAATGACTATGGCTGCGGTCCGTTTCATGCTTAAGCGCGCATTTATCTGTAGTATATGTTACGTATACTATAGATAAATGTGCACAGAGAGAACGGTTTCTTTAGATTTAACAAATTTCCAATGAAATTATTCCAATGAAATAATTTCTTTGGATTAAACAAGATTT
>QVOB01002378.1:0-25608 GCA_014839585.1 Pseudomyrmex concolor | reverse complement strand
AAAAAAAAAAAAAAAAAAAAAAAAAAGAAAAGGAGTTCTTTGTGCCGCTCTCTCGTCGATAATTTGTTCGTAAAAATGTGTCGATTGGTGAGGACACAAGAGAGAATCGCGTCGTGATGTAACGCTTCAATCGTGACAAATCCTCGCGCGAAAGAGACACTATTGCTAATTAATGTGCAAAATACATCGTATTAAAGTAGATGATTTTCAGCGAAGATCCGGGACGCTGTTAGAAACATACACACACACACACGCGCGCGCGCGCCGAAAATACGCGCGGCAATTACATTAACGCGTTTCCCGCGGGCTGTCGAGTTTGAATTGCGAAACGAATACAGGATGCGTTTAAACGGATTCTGATATACGCACAGGTCCCTAAATAACATGTGAACGCGCACGCCGCGGTCGCCGGAGAGAGGCTCATTTATGGAAACGAAACGCGACGCTTGTAATTACGGATCGGGAGTCATTTCGGGACCGCTGGCATTGCGATCGAATTCAAAAGAGGATGGATACTCCGTTCGAACGGTGGCTCGAAATTTCGATCCGCCAGTCGGGCCAATGGATATGTGTGCAATTTCCGATGCAGCTGCATCTGCTCGTCGCGCCGCGATCCCATCTCGCTTTCCTACGTTGATTGTAAATGCGCGTGTCCGTTTTACGTATTGCATACGTGTATTACAATACGTGCGCACATATGATAAATTTACATCAACGAGTGTGACATTCACGAGGGATGGAGGAATGTCCGTCCGACAAAGGTGAGACGACTGCCGGAGTTGTGTTGGGGGAGAGAACGACGCGGTGCTGTAATGCGTGAATACGTGCGAGCGGACGCACGGTTTATCATAAATAATTGCGCGCGGACCTTGTTCCGTATTTCGGTATCGAAAATCCCGGACTCTCTCTCCATCCGCGCGATCGCGTGACCTCTCTCGCGTGTATTCGGCCACACGGCAAATATTAATTTAATTTAAATGGGTTTCCATCCACGCGCACGCACACACACATTCTTCCGCGCCCGCGCGTTCGCACTGACATTATACGCATTTCAAACTCCGGCGGCAGGAGATAGGCAGCATAGGGTAGCAGACTGAATTTCGCGGCGCAAAGGCGAGTTTTGTGTGTCTCATTGCTCTCGAATGTGATGTGTTAACAACGCCGAATGGGATTCTCCGGCGCCGCGGGGTTAAAATAATGAAAATTTTCCACCGCTTTCGTCCCGCGTAATGTGAGAAAATATGTACGTTCATTGGAATAAACATTCAACGAAACAAATGTAATTAAACTGAAAATTATACGAAATAATAAAATTAAAATACACACACACACACACACAAACACGTTGTGCGGACGTCGTCCGCACGCATATTTTTCTTACCCACCGAGACACTTGTGACGCGTAATTTGTGTAATATTTCGCGTAGGTAAACATATTGTTAATTTTAATTGACATTCTTGTGACGCACTTCGCGCGACGCACCGACCGGAAAAACCAAATACTTAAACACAGAGAATGAACGAGGCGAAGTTACGAGCCGAGTACGACCTACTGCGATATATTCGCCTCAATGCAGACTGGAATATTTTCTCTAGAAAAGAAAATGAGAGAAAATAAGATTTTATAATTTCAAAAATGGAAACATCCGTTTTTTCTTTTTTTCTTTATTTCGGTAACTCGCACGAGTTACCGATACGTACACGAGTATTAAAATTGAACGCGAATAACTGAATTACTTTGTGAAAATGGATCACGCTAAGAACAGTTTTCGATCTCGTTCTTTTTTTTTTTTTTTAGTTTCTTTTTATATCGGGTCATCGATAGAGAAATATTTTGGTTTCTGAGCGCGCACGTACGTTGAAAAAAAGAAAAAAAAAGGAACAGTCTCTAAAAATGTTTAATGCCTTTAACCGCTTCGCGCGCAACTAATTAAACACAACGAACGCGGAAAAATTGTCTTTCACTTGTCTTCTGCTTGTTAAAAACACGATGCCAGTTGTTAAACGTCAACCGTACTGTACGTCGTATCAAAATTTTAATACGAGACGACGCGCCTGTATAAACGATACTTTTTTAATTGAATCACGATATTTTTTTCGACATGACTGACACAACTAACGAAGCTCTCTTTCTTTCTCGCGGTTCCACCGCCGGCGTCGCACGCTCGGAAAAAATTGCAATTTTGTTTTTTGTTTTTTCTTTTTTTATTCTCCTTTGAAATTAAACGCGTTTATTACAGCGCGGTGTTCGCCGGCGTGCCCGGTTACTCCCCTTATTCCCATCTTCCTAGCCGTCGCTCTAAAACCCCCTTTCTCTCCTCACTTGATACTTCCGTCACCACCTCATTCGCTCCGCGATAAAGTTACGCTCCTAAGAGGAGAGGAAACGCCGGGCGCGATTTGTCAACCGGGGGATTATCCGTTTTTCCACGTTCCTTTAATGAGATAAACAACGGTGACCGGAGTTGGGCGACAACAGAAGGGGGAGAAGAATAATTTCCACGGCTAACGCGAGAAGACACGGACGCGGGAAAATTCGTTATTCTTCCCGCGTCTTCTTAATTTATCCACTCGCTTCTCTCGCGAAGCGAGAGCGAATGTAGTCGTAAAGCCTCGACACGGTTTCTTCCGCCTCGAACGCACATCCGCGATATTATCCCACCGCGGCGAGATCACACAGATCATCGTTCATCGTCGCGTTTTATCACGCGGATGACTTTGTCTCCTTCCTCACGTTTTTTTTAGATTTCGCTCTACATTTTGATGCGCTCGCAAAAAACGTCGTCGATATTCGGACGCTTAATTACGCGTTTCTCTTCCGGATCGGAATAGAATCTCTCGACAAAATCGGCAACTTTCGAATTCCTCGACGCGTCGATGCGCGAATAGAGCACGGAGTTGCGCGCAAGATGGCACAGACGAGAGTATTTCAATACGTATGCAAAGCGACCGCGTTTAACCAACTTCTCGCCGAGAATTTCCATTAGTCACGGAGGAGGGAGGAGAACGACAGCAACCCTTCTAGTAGCGGAGCGGAAACTCACGCGAGAACGAAGCGCGGCAGCGGCGGTTGACGAGGAATCAGGGGAAGGGCGCGCGATACTGGCTTGTTTCGGGGATACCAAGCCGTCGAATGATTTCGAATCAACGCGTCTGGTAGTGCGTATAATTCAATTTGAATATGTATACGGGCCTGCGGCGCGAACGAGAGCACATCCTGGGTTCCCATCGGGCGCAATTCCCGCGGCATATATAACGGACTTTGCTCCTCTCCTGTAATATAGATATTACCGTTCGACTCATCCTTCTCTCGTGTTGCGCATCCCTCCTATATACACGTCGCGGTCGTGTCGTTTCTTTTTTCATTTATGACTCACCGCACTTTTCCTGTTTTCGCGCGCGCCACTTCTCCTTCCCTCGCGCTAAGGCAAGAGATGTGCACGTTTGCGTCGGAGGATGGATCATCGGTTACCGGGAGCACGTTCGTCGGAGATACTTTAATCTCTCTCGCGCGATAATACACGCCCGCACGTCGAAGATATTTCTATAATGCGCGACGCGTCTCGAATTTTTATTTTTTCCCCTTTCGCGCGAGGCTCTAGGAGAGGAGGGGCGAGAGCTTTCAGCCGCGTCACGAGGGGTTTCTTTACGAGCGACGGGATGCTGATGGCGGGCGGTTGGAAAAGAGCGGGGAGAGAGACTCTCTCTCTCTCTCTCTCTCTCCGGTCGTGTCGGCTTTTCTGTTCTAAGAGCGTGCGAGTATATAAGTCCGGGAGTTGGCGGGCATGTCGAGGGGCCTGCGCTGAATTTATGCAGATGTATGCCGACAATATTCTAAATAAGTAGGTAGGTACCGCCCTCTCTCCGCGATCGTCCCCCATCTCGCCTCACCCCACACACTTGACGCATCGCCGCCGGTCGAATTCGACCAACGCCGATTATACGCCGCTACTACGCCCTTCGACCCATTGTATAAAATCGCGCGCTCCCCGACGACGACGTCTCCGGCGCAATTAACGTTTCTTGGCGGCGTTTCTCCGAGTGTCCCGACGACGCTTCTTGCGACGCCCGGTGAGAACAATCGAAGTCCCAGCGGGAGGGCCCCCCTCAATTCGGCGGACTTGTGAATATTCACGAAGCTTTATTGCGCGAGCGTATTTCGAGAGATCGTTTTTCAATTATCCAATCTTCGAAACACAAATGTCCACAAATATATAGAACTTACGCGAGACGGGAAAAATGTTTTTCGTTCGAAACAAAATAGTTTTCATTTTTGTTTTTTTTTAGGGGGGGGGAGGGCCGAATTTTGGCATAAAATTGTCGTTGCAACAATTTTGTTCGCGCGAGTATTTGCGAATACTGGCGATCTGATATCCGCGGGAAGAATGCGCGAGAGATTTCATGAAGATTTCACGTTCCGGGCATCCAATATTAACCTAAAAATAATATTTCCATGTAGCTTCTCTGCAAAATATTTGATGATACGAGACGTCAACACATATATGTACGTAATAAACAAATATTTTTATTCAGCTGAAAAAATACCCGGTTGTATTTCCACATCAAAACTGGTTTTTTGTAATCAAGCTTTTTGTTTTTTTTTTTTTTTTTTTTTTTTTTGACAGCGTCGCTACGCAATGTTATTTTTATTTAATTTCATAGTAATTAAAGAAATGGCAAAATAATCGTAATAATTTTAATTTATCAACAACAGGCGCATCGTTGTCGTTGTTTATCGCGCGACATCTCGGATTCTCTGTACGCACATGGAATAAATTCATTTTCGTCGTTTCGCGAATTTCCCCTCTCGGTTTTCTTCTCCCTATCGTTTAGAAACCCATAGACGGGCACTTAACGACGTCGAGGGTCGCGGGAGAGATGAACGGGTAATGTGCCTCGGCGAATTTCGGCGGTCGAGTGCACTCTTGCCGAGCGCGATGAGAAGGCAAGGACGACTTTCAATTTACGCAAGAACCCCACCGCGTCACGTATGCGCATAGATTAGTAGGTCGCTTCCCCCGTTGCACAGTAGCGCCCTAATCAGCACGTTGACGTTTTAACGCGGTTAATTGCGCTTCAATTAGTTCGGGGGTCGTGCCTCTCCCCACATCTCCTCCGCGTTTCCTCTAAAAGGAGGGAGGGGACTTTCTTGCCGGCGGTGCGCGTTACTCGCTGCGAGAGCAACACGCGCAAGGGAACTTTCGCCCGATCGTCGGCCCGTAGCGTGCAATTAGGTGCAAAGTCCCGTGCATTAAGAAGACCGGTAAGAACCGTTAAAAGATATTGCCGGCAGAAGATTAGTCGACGATAACGTCGGAGTTACATTGCCGTTAAAGCGGCGCATTAGCTTAATGCGCTCGAATGTGTTATTTTCCCTCTGGAAAAGACGGTCTTTCTCTCTCTCTCTCTCTCTGTCTCTTTTGCTCTCGCTTGTTCTTGTTACCTCACGTCGACTATTATGCGTAACCGAAAGAACAACCATCGGAATTTTTTCGCACAAGACCGACGTTGTAATCGTTTCGTCGCACGCGAGATAAGATTTCGAAAGAAACGAAGTCTCGAAATTCGTCTTTTCCGTGTCGGCCGCGCAACGCGGCGCGCGCTATCGGCCGCGAAATAAATCACAGAATCAATTCTGATACATACCGGGTGGCGCCATAAATAAAAGTGCGGCGAGCACAACGGAGAGATACCGACAACGAGCGCCCGTAGATCGCGCGTGTCTCTCTGTTACGTAAAGCCCCCGGTCCGGGGCGACGGAAACAAATGACAGCGCGCATAAGCGGGTGGAAACACTCGAAAGTCGGGTTGTTGCCGCCCGCGCGCGGCCGACACGGTGTGGTCGCGCGGAATTTGAAATTCAAAGCGTTCCCAGAGCGAAGTCGGCCGATAACACGAGAGGAACGAGACGGACAGATAGAACAAGAGGCAACAAAACAGGAAAAAAAAGAGCGAGCTATTAAACCAGGTAGCGGGGCAAAAATACACATTAGCGGATTTGAAATTTAGATACCGCGGCGGATACCTCCGAAATTGAGTAGTCCGTGCTTCGAAAACACAGGCCGATTTAACACACAGCCCCCGCGCGAGCGGCGTGTTTCCTCTCCCTCCGTTCCGAACCCTGATCGATGTTACGTGCGCGAGGTCCACCACTTCTTCTGACCTCGTTCCTCCCTCTCGCGCGCAGTGCATGTAGAATGTATTTTTGCCAACGGGAGAACCGCGCGTACATACGTATCCGCGGCTCGTTCACGTATGCGCGAGCGCGGTGTCCTAGATGTTGGCCGCGCGGATAACATCGGCCGGGGCCCGCCACCACCTCCCGCGCTAACCACCCCAGGAGAGTGAGCGTTGTTTGTACTTACTTGTCATGTAGGTGATGTATTGCGAGTCGCTGATGTTTCCTGAAAGAAGCTCGTTGAGTCAGGTCGTACGTAATGTCCCGGCAACGCCTCGCGAGTCCCGACACGACGGTGCGCATTCGATTTTGCGCTTCACATTTTGTCGTCATTTCGCGAACACCATGGCTTATTTCTCTCTTATCTCGCTACATTTCCATCAAATCATCTAATTGTTTTCTTATCTATAATTGATCCTCTTTGATCTGATTTTGTTCGTGCAATAATCGTCGCGCGCGATTTAAACTTTTGCAAATATACGAGATAGAGCTAATATATTCGCGCAAAGTTTGATGTTCTTCACGTTTCTTCGCGCTTTTTACCCACCTCGAGTATCCGACCAAGTCCACCAACGCCGGGGAGCTTTCGATATCCCTCTCGAATTTCATCGCCATGCTCCGTCGTCTTCTCGGAGCCACGATGTGTGTGTGTGTGTGAAAGCATCGGAGCATGGCACGAACCCTCGGGAACACGAAAAGAGGTTGATGGGGGAGAGAAAGGGGAAGAACGGTAGTAAGGTGGTTTGCGAGCGACTTGGTCGGTGCGCGGCTGTCGTGAAAGCTCTCGGAAAAGCGTGAAAACGCGAGCTACGTTTCGCATGCATTCCCGGTTTTCGTGCAGAAATATAACCGCGTCGTCGATGGCGATCGCGTCGATATTTTTACGCGCTCGATATTTAGTATTCATTCTTATACGGTCGTTCAACGTTCCTCTCGCGCGCGAATATATGAATCGCTAATGATGTGCTTTTTAAAAAAGTATTTGCACGAGCGAGAAATTACACAGCGACGGAAAATTGCAACGTCTTTCGTCAACGAAATTACGCGAGGAAAAATCTTGCATGTAAAATTCCGCTTAAGTTTTTTAGCTTTAGGTATGTTTTTAATATTGTCTTAAAAATACTTGTCGGTGCCACTTACTGCTCGCGAAATAGAAATAGAAAAATCTACGCGTGTATTATATTATATGCATAATTATTCAGAATCCAATAATTGTACATTAGCGAAATCTGATAATGTTCCGAATGCAGTTAATTGCGCTTTTATCATTTTACTATTTCATGTCGTAAAATGAAGGAGAGAGATGGAACAATAAAATTTACTAAAGTTGTTTTAACTTGAATTGATATTTACATGTAAGTGAATTAAGTAAATCTTAATACAAATCGTCCAAAGAAAAAAATAAATAAATAATCGCGGTTTAAACAATGTCGAAATGCCTGTTCCGAATTACTTGGAGTTGTTTCATTCACTTTTTCGGCGCGACTCGTCGTCGTAAAATGTTACTCTAACACTGTTGTTCAAAGACAGATGTGTGATTCACAGCGTCATCGCCGTAATAAAGCGCGAGCGCGCGTTCCGCCATGCGTGAAGCTCGCCACAGAGAGACAAACAAGCAGATATGCCATTCCGAGATACGCAATCGTGATACCGTCGTCGCCATTTCGGGCGCGCGCGTTAACCTAACCGCTGTTATTCCGTCCTGTTTGCGGAGCAACTCGACGATATGTCGCCGTCTCTCGTCGTCGAAGATTCCTCCCGAATATAGAGCGGAATAGTAATCCGGTGAGATATTGTGCGGGCGCGCGCTCTCTCGCGCGAGAGGGAGGCATCGGCACGCCGTCGTGTCTCCTCTCTCCCTTTTGGCTTGGATGTAAATTAACTTTGAGAAACAATCTTGTCGTTAACTCGGCGCATAATAACGCGGGCGTGGTATCGCAGGCTTCGCTTTCTGCACTTCGCCGCCCTCGATTGCGGAAATGCCTTCCGCACTTGTTTCTCGCTCGTGTATAAAGCGCGTACGCAACCGATCCCTCGACTGACGTTGAAGCATTAAGACGACGTGTTTTATCGCGTTGTTTCGCGACACGGCGTACTATCTTCGCAAAATAATCCTATCTTTCTTCCGTTCTCCCTCATTTGACCTTTTCTCCTCCCTTCCCTGTCTCCATCCCTCGCAGAGTTTATATCTCGTAATTATTTATCTCCGGCACGATGGAAATGGCTCGCGCGTATCCCCTCGATTTTACATAGTTGCTTTAACGGCGCTCGTTAAATTTGCCGTTCTTAATAATCAAGCTAAGGACGACGATGACGACGACTCGTTTCCGATAAGGGAAAGGCATTACGTTTATTTTATATTCGCGGGACGTAAATAAGTTTGCGCAATGAAGAGAGCGAAATTATGCGCCTGAATAATGTCTGTGTATCGGTAACGGGCTCTCACGGGCTCTCCCATATTGCGCGGGATTATTTTCCTCGGTCGTAAAAAGTTACGTGTCACGGGCTTGCACGCTCGTGCGACAACCCACGGACGTGAAACACGAAAATTGCCGCCACGCCGAGGTTTTTACGACGCGGAGGAGGCGCGGTAGCGTCCGGAAACCTGAAATTGCAGCGATGAGCTCGAACGACCTTTTGCGTTTTCATCTCGTGAGTAGTTCTTTTCGATACGATAGTAAAATAAAAAAATAAAAAAACACAAATTAACCGGAGTTGTAAATCATATTGTTCTATTAATTTCTAAAATCGCGTTCGGAAACGAATCTGAACGCGATTAGAATTTCGCGCGAACATAACGTTTTTTTTTTTTTAATGACCGCGCGATATCACACAGAGGCGGTACTATTGAACGAAGAGAGCAAACAGTTGGACTTGGCAACGTGAGAACTTGAAAACGGCCGAGTAACATGCATTTTGTAATTAGTTCCCCTACCGTGAGCCAACATTAAATTAATGCCAGTCCTCGGCGTCATGACGAAGTTACAGCGCACGTAACTTGCGAGCGCGATACGTCACGCCGTTGGCACGAGAAATCCATGCGGGCCGCTATGTAATGCGAATCTATTACTCATCTTGCGCGTCTCGTTATCGCGAATTGGTGTAATCTCATCGAAACCCCCCCTTACGCCCCGGACGATAAAGATTCGCGATTGCAAATAACCTTCTGGATATTTGTTCGTCGAAAATAATAATACGTTTCTCCCCTCTCTCTCTTTCTCAACGCAAAGCGAACGACAAGCTGCTCTCGCGAGCGACAATGTACTTTAAACTCGGTTTACTTTCGTGTTTATTGTTTACTCCGCGCGAGCGAGACAGTTCTATCGGATAAGCGCGCAGATTGCAGCTGGAGATTGTACGGACGCGCGTCCGTACGAATAATTTCACGTAAATACAAATCGTACGCGCTGAAAACCCTGGGATATGAATCCTCCGCGCGGAGATAGAGATACCGGAAAAAGAAAAAGCGAAAGAACTGTTCGCGAGCACGCATTCGTTCCGATGTACATTTAAAATAGGTCTCACCCCGTGTGTATATCTGACGTCTCTCTCGCACGAGGTGTGTGCCCTCATGCTGCCGTACGGAGATGCCGTATATAACTATGACCTATATGTACGTGTGTGTGGGGGGGCCGCGATGCATATCTCGATCACGTGTGTGTATGCAAACGCGCGATCGTATTTTCGTGCGAGTCCGGGGATCATGCGAGACTACCATGCCCGCGTTACAAAAGCGAGTTATCGAGCGAGTTATCCGCGAGAGAGAAGGCGGAAACCAAGTCTCTCTCGCGCACGACCGTTTCCCCTTACACGTCGGCGTAAACTCGCGCGCTATCACTGCGGCGGCTACGAAGCTCGCGCGAAGTCTCGCGAAAAGATTATCGAAACACGTGTGATTTGCGGACGTCATCAACGAGAGAGAGTATTTTTTGCACGGGAGAGGGAAGGGAAATGAGTTTTATTATCCTTCCATCGAGAACGCTCTTCTGTCGCGACATTCCGGGCGCTATCAAACCGCCGCAGCGCACGCTTTCGCACCGTTGAATTCCGGATGAAACTACTTTCGTGCGAGGAGGGATATCAATCTTAATGCGAGCGAGACGTCGTCGTTCTCATGCAGGCGGAACTCAATATAGACAGCGGGGGAAAAATATTATGCGGCGTGTCAGGCTCGACATGTCCCGCTCGAATCGCGGTGTGTGTGTCGTCGCGATATTATGTACCTTCGTGCACGCGCGCATATATACACGGAAGAAAAAAGTTGTTACTATATAATCGGCAAGAAAAAGACTGCCGTGTCTGCTGAATTTTTTGTCTCATCAACAAAATGTTTTGTTGACAGAAAAAAATTCAATAGACTTAGCACAAATTGTTGGCCGTTTATTAATCTTTTTGCTATTCTAGTAAACTTTTTTTCCCACGTGTAAATAACACGTGGGAAATAATCTGTACCGCCGACGCGAACAAAAACAAAATTATTTCGTTCATCTACACCCAAAGTTTTATTCACGCTCGATCGGTCCAAAATCTTTGATATCGACCGATAATCACACACAGAAAGCGGGGGTTGTTTAGAGAAATCGAAAAGAATAAATCGAGGAGAATGGAATTGGAACGAACGGAATCTCAGAAACGCAATAAACTGGGTTGAATTAATTTGGTGATATCATTCGACCGCTTGCTATGCGTGATCGAGTTTAATGGCCGGCATCCTGATTCCTGCGTGCGCGCAGTTTATGGGATCGGTTTCTTGTTGCGGGAACCGGTGATGCGCAACGTGGTCAATATTACGAGACGAGCGTGTGAATGTACGCCTATCGGTGTTTCTTTAACTACTGACGTTGTACGGTTCGGCCGTATAGTCTCAGAGAATGCCCGAGGGAGAAAGTAAAGTATCACCGCTTACAAATGACGTTTTGTATCTTACTCTCCTGAATTGCGAGATTATTTTCAATGTCTACACGCAAAATGAGAATTTACTGTTTAATTATCGCTAATTATAATCTCTCTGAAATTGCTCTTATTTCAAATGCAAATGATTCAAGTTTTCGACGAATTTATTATATAAGCGCGCTAATTATCGCGGTAATTGTTACTTTTAACAAGAGCCGTTTGTCGCGGCAAATTGCGATTAATTGAACGAGATAATTGGATTTTTGCTTACGTTCTTCTCGAACGACGATTAACGCGACGGTGTATTAATAATAATCGTGATTTAAGCAGAAACGGTTAATAACTGATAACAAGAAAATTGGACCTGTCTAATGATAGATATAGTTTCTAATATCATCGGCGAAACTGGGTAATCGCGCACACGACGTACACGTACTTCGCTTCCCTTAATTTCATTGGCAATATTCAGATCTTCGCGAGTTTCTGCGAAATCCCTCCCATCCATCCTATCTGTCTGCCTGTGCGCCTCCCTCTCCCTCTCTCTCTCTCTCCACGCAATTGCTGCGCCGAAGTTTCAAATTAATTGACGTTAAACCTGGCTCGCGGCGCTTCGGATATACACGGTGATACGCGATCAATATTAGACCGATGTGCGTCGCGAATGTGCATCGCGCGAGATAGCTTGTTTGTCAGTTCATTCATAACACATCAGGGCTTATATAACAGATCGAGGCTTATATCAAAAGGCACGGTAGTGCCTCGCGCCAAGTTCACGCGCACTGAAGTGTAAAAGTGGGCGAGTACGATCGCTTACACAAGTTGCCATTACTATCTGCTTTCCGCGCGTCGTCTTCTTCGTTCCGCAGTCACTGTTCGACTCTCGGGTTGCGATCGTTCTTTAAACTCCCTTCGCAAACCCTCTCGTTCGCGATAAGTTTTCTCTCTCTCGGTGGTTAACGAGCTCTTAAAACCGCGTCCGTAAAACTCGTCTGAAATTTGAAGACTCGCTATTTTTCCCCTGATGACGTGGTATCTTTCTGTATTATTCGATATTGTTAATATTTTTGTTGCAATAGTATGTGATACTAAGTGATACTATACTAAATGGCGTTCGCGCAGGAATAAGATTTTTCTATCCAAACATCATAATATCGCATTTCGAGATATATCGCATATCGAGATATATCGCATATCGATATATATCGATCTTCTTTTTGTTTCTAATTGCCGATTCGAGTAAAGTGTTAAAACAACTTGTATAAACAATTTTCCGTTTAAAAATTAGAAGAAATAATTATCCGGACTCGGAATTTTCGATGTAACGAAATGAAACAGCAATCTTCATGTTTAAACTTAATCGCATAATGGATTTGAAGATGCGAAATAATATTTAAAAATCTTATAGATAAAACAAATAAATACAAATAAATAGATACAAATAAATAGATATAAAAACAAATAAATAGATAAGAAGATTACGCGATTACAATCCAGGATGTATCATTTGACCAATTTCGAGATATCGCGTAATCTCTTCGTCGAGAAACCGCGAGACTCGTTCGTCCTCACAAGATTCTCGAAGCGTGTCCGAACGTTGTCGGTCGACGAGACATCCGGCTCTAAATCTCGCGTCCGAGACAAGGACGGACTGATTTCAATTGTCGTCGCTGACGTCGACGTCGTTGTCGGCAGTTCCGCGCTTCGAATGGGCCATCTCTGCTATCCCGGACCGCTAAGAGGGTGAAATTGATTAAATAATTGGCCTCTTAGATCGAGAGGGGAGGAGGAGGAGGCTAGTTTCCGGAATGAATACGCTGGCACCCGGCCAAATCCCGGCTCCCGAATTCTCGAGGAACGCGCGCGCGGAAGAAGGGATGAAACCACCACCAATTCGGACAAAGTGCCGCGAGGACAGTGCGGATGGCTTAATAATGGTTTCGATTGGGAATGGGAAATCTGCTTGTCACATTGGTTATTAGTTTCGAGAAGTTAGCACCTTTCCAGCCGCGCCTACACCATCGTCGTGTATCTGTGTATGTGTGCGTCAAGTTTCCAATACAGAACTGGCCACCGAGAAAATACATTAATTAATGCAATCCATTCTAGGAAATAGGAAACTACTACCGCTCGCGATACTGATTTCTATATTCCGCTTAAATACGATCAGTTTTAATTAATTTCGATTTTCGTTGATTAAACACACAAGTTTTCCCGCGTAAATCCCATGAAAAATCCACATTAAAAAATCTTGATCAATTCTTCTTCTCCTAGTGTAGTTCCTTCTTCCCCGAAGAGAGAAAATATTTTACTTGAAAAAAAAAAAAAAATATTTTTTCAAGAAAAGACGTGCGCGAGAGCGTGTAATCGATAAGCGAGCACGTTGCGCATTTGCGATCTGCCTGCTCGCAGGTACAATGCACCTTTTTCTGTTTTCTTTTCTTGATTTTTTATGAAACTGAATCACGACTCGTCGATCAGATAATGCTAATGCGACCCACTGGCACAAGCCCACCGTGTGTATAATTTTATTTAGTCGGCAACTTTGTCAGGAGTACAGGTCAGTGACGGCGCGGCACTCCTGACGTGTTAAAGACCTCGAGACTTTGCGTGATATCCCTTCCAGGAACACGTTTCACATGATAATGGACATGCGATTAAAGCGACTGTTGGTCGAGCCGCTAATCGGAGCTGCGATTCTAAGACTCGTTGTTTGTTGTCGTGATATTCCCTCCGGGGGCGCCGCCTCGTTTTCCAAATATCAATTTGAAGCTCAATCAAGCTCGAATTTCAAGACAATTATTTATATACACGCGTAAAATTGCAAATTATTGTATACGATATAATTAGCGCAATTGTCTCGAATTAAATCTCGACGTTTTAACACGGGCGATAAAAACAATTTTCGTCGGCGATAAAAAAAAGTATGACAATTAAACTTCAGCCTGAGCTAGTTGAGAGGATTGAACAGATGCATTACTGCGATTTCTCCCGCCAATTCTCTCTCGATTATTAAGAGAGCAATATTCTGCCGGGAAAAATCTTATTACTATTTTCGGGCACAGTCTCGACGCGCGCGATATTTCAGTCCCGATATCACATGACAGTGGGTTAATCGATTCTGTAAGTGGTTTTCCTGCGATATCTCTGAAAACGGTGGCGTAATCTGACTCGACCGTATTTTCTGGCGAGCGCGCATTCTTCGCGCGCGCGGGGAGTCGAGCGCTAACCGGAGCGGATCGGTGGAACCGGAGCGATTTCGGGTTGGTCCTCAGATAATAGACATAAATATTCCCTCGGGTTTTTTCGGATTTATATTTCGCGCGTATCAGGGATCTCATTTGCATCGAGAATTTACCGTGCGCGACGCAGCATTCGCATCCACCTCTTCGTACGTTTCTCCTGCCCTCCCCCATTCTATCCCCTTTTACCGGACGCGGGCACCGCAAAACGACGTTTCTGGCCGCGGCCACACGGATCCGCTCGATTGCCCACACCTCGACTAAGGTGAGAGAGAGAGAGAGAGAGAGAGAAATAGAGAAAAAAAGCGCGGGAGACCACACGGGCTCGGACGATATAAAGTCGACCGATATATCTCTCGCCACGGTTAGCTCAACTATTGAAAAATAATACTCGAGCCTGTGAATGAAATATTACACTCCTCTGGGGATCCGGTTTCATTCCGCTTTCGTGCTTTATAAACAGCAGTTTTTCTCAAAACGCTCCGCGAGTTTATTAATAACGCGAAAACGCTTTAATCATCATTAATGTTGCGTCGCCTAAAAACGGAGAAAAACAATTTTGTCACGCCAATCTAATTACGCTCCGACGTAATAATGAAATGAAGGAACGAAAAATAAATCAACGATAGACAAGAGGCCGATTTACAGGATGTTAACGTGTAAAACTGTAATTTTTATTGAAACAAAAATCAGACGGTTTTATCCACAGATCCCCTTCCGATAAATAAGGGTAAGTTTTCGACTGATTTGTCAAAAATCGTAACTGGATAAAATTCGAAAAATATCACAAAGCACAAGAATCACAAACTGAAACGAGTTTTATAAAATAATGTTTAACTTAGCGAAAATTATTATCCGTATTTTCGCTAACGTAAATACTATATGTCTCGCAAAACTTATTTGCTTATTCTTTACGTCGTTCAAACTGAATAAATCTGAGCCGCGCAAATTTGCATGATGACACATCTCCTTTTCGCGAGGGCGCAAGCAGGCGTTTCAACAAGAGTGAAATCGCACGAGTAATTCTCTTTTACGAGTTCTCCTACCTCTCTTTCTCTCGTATACTGCTATGCGCGAGTTAAACAACGTTTCTTGAAACGCGGCGAAAGAGAAACATAAGCGCGGCACAAGCAGCGCGAGACGTACTAAATCGAGGGGGAAGAGATCGCGCGCCGACGAAAGACGTAGGAGAAACACCGAGACAGAGAGAAAGAGAGAGATTCGCATTTTCATCCAACAATCCGTTCACTGCTTCCTCCTCCCTTAACCCCGTCCGCGATGCTGCAGCTGCAGCTGCAAAAACTGCCTAGGATTTTTATTCGAGTTTTATGATTTAAATCGCACACTCCGCAATATTCTCCCACCGCGCGTTGCCAAGGAGTAGTAGGAGGCGCAATCGAGTCAGCAGTTGATTTTATGCTTTATTTTTATGGCTCTACGTGTGGCAACGCCTGTGCCTGCCTTTGGAATCTTCGCGGGGTCGACCGCAATACGCAGCCCGGATACGTTTTATATATAATATTTCCTCCCTTCCCTCTTCTCTCCTAGCGCGCTTGATTTCGCGATCGTGGCTTGTCTCATTTTTATCTCAAAAAAATCAAAAATCAAATTAAATTAAAATAAATTGAATTGTGATCTCTTCTCGCGACACATTTGAGAGAGTTTTAGAAAAAGACCCGGCAATTCACGCGCGATCGAATAAGCGCACTCCGCCGTAATGGAAGCTTAACGAGGCCGAGAGCGCGAGATTGAAACGTGCGCGAAGTCCGCCTCCAAAGCGGGGAACATCCATATCTGCGGTTACACAACGTACCCGGTCGTTCCCTTCTCATAGATTGCACAATGCACTCGGCGACGATGCGTGTGCATCAGAGAGTTCAGCGGCTGCGCGCGAGCGCGCGATCAGAGCGGCGTAATAACGAGAAAGCATAAATTGACAATTTGTCCCGGCGTATTGGTTTCGCTGGTCACGAGCCGCGTTCGCGAGGCAATAATTGATATACGCTGTCAAGTACTGGCTCCCTTTCTCCGACCATTCGACCAACCTGCGCTCACACATCACCCATTATCTCCCATCGACGGCGCTGCCCCGACGACCAACAGCCTCGAAATTTCCACAAAGATACGCGCGTAGAATCCGACCGATTGCGAGGAAGAAAAAAAAAGCAAACAACGCGCGTTACTCCGGCGGCGTGCGCGAGAATCGCGTGTTGAGAAACGTAAAAAGATTTCTTTTATCGATGAATAAAATTAAAAATAAAAATTTGTCGAGCGACATTTTCACCGGATTTATGTAAAATATCGTGTACATCCCCCTCCCTCCGAGATCTTTTTCGTTTAATCAATGTAATTATCTGTCCCGCAGCAACACGCAAGTGAGCAATCGCGCGCGGCGGATGAAGAAAAGAGCCCGCGAGTATCTAAAGCGATTAGATACTCGATTAAACATTCGCGAGATGAGAGAGACATAGAATTGTGTGTGTTTATATATTATCTACTCTAAGAAAGGACGCGCGATACGCTCGATTCGGTAGCAACGACCCCCAACGGAGAAATAGTCATAAACTTTCCGGCGGAAATTCAAACGCGACCTGGCCTTTCCGAACAATTTACTCTCGCGATGCGATCTCTGCGTTTGATTCATGAGCTGACGACGACGACGACGACGACGACGACAACGACAACGGTGCCGCGGGTTGCATCGCATTTCCGCTGCAGACGATACTGGAAGAGACTGGAAACGGATGCCGTCACGTTTTTGCAGCCGAAAGCTACAAGAACAAGATTACAAAGATTCTTTGTGCGTGGGATGGAAGAAGGGTTGGGTTGGCAAAAACGCGCAGGGAGGAGAAAAAGGAGAGTGTCGGAGAAAGAGGACGAGGATGGAGCAGAAAGGGGTGAAGAATAATAAAGTAAACAAGAGCTACGATGAGACAACAAAGAGCAACGTCGGCGCGTGTGGCTCGTCGGGGAATGAAATACCCATTCGGTGGCGCACGATTTCGAAATTCACTTTATTCAGGACCTATTAAAGCCGATCGCGCAACGCAAAATGCGCGCGGAGATATATAAAGTGAAATATTTCGCAAATGTCAGACGCGGGGGCGATGGCGGATGGATGAGCATGCGAAATGAGCAGGATGTTGTGTGTGCCTTTGTATACACACACACACACACACACACACACGGGCTATTGTACGCGCGCAATGACGTGACGTATTCTCGTTAATCGCATTACACGCCATCGGATTTTTCATAATTTAACGGAACAAAGGTTTTCCAATGTTTGTTTTGCTTTTTTTGTTCTGTTTGTTTTATTAAAAAAAAAAAAAACCGAATCTTTCCGGCGTTCTCCTCCGATCATTTATTTCGCGCGAGGAATTATTCAGCACAATTGGGTATTTGAACAATGCTCGGGACGCGCGCGCGTCGCCCCCGTCCGTCCGTTCAATATGTTGCGAGTCTCAATTAACCAAATCGATCAAGCACTACGGAAGCCATCCGCAAATAATTTGCGGAGCGTTAATTAGATGCTAATTACCTTGTGTAACTAATTAGAGTCGGCTTTAACTTGCCGACCGCGAATCGGGAAGGAAATCGCGCGAAGCGAGAGAAGAAAGATCCTCGATAAGAGAGCTCGTGTGTGTGTGTATTGTTTCCTCAAAACAAAGTCTACGTCAATAAAGAAGCCGTGTATACGCTCGGCATTATTAGCTTAACAATTTGCGTGCCACAATTGCGCGACTCGCCTCGGCCTGTGCTTCCTGTCTAGAGTCTCGGGCTCGAACTTCTGCGATGTTTTGTCGTTGGTGGACGGTAGATTCGCATCAAGTCGCGCTAATCTAAAGGAAGAGAAAGGCGAAGAAAGAGAGAGAGACAGAGGAGGGTGGTGGCATATAAGCTACGGCTCTCTTATGGCAGTTGTACGGTTTAGGCGCAAGGCAGGCGAGCACCCGTTGAAAAACACGCAGACCACGCGAGAGTCGCATTTTTCAAAGGAAACCTCTCGGCGTCTACAAAAAAAAGACTCGCTCCTTCGACTTAAAATCGGATAAAGTCGCGCGGCCGAGAACCAACATCTCTCAAAGAAACTCCGGAAACTGAAATTCAAACTTTTTCGATTTTTTTTGTCAACTTCTGTCGTGTACACGGTGGTATTCCGCTATATCCTTCGATCTGACAAATTCATCCTGTTTAATCGTCGACGTCGTTTTCAATAAACACGCGATCGCAAAAAAAAAAAAAATCTCGCGTTCCGGTGGTTTAACCAAATTAAAATTGTAATCGCGCAAAGACGATCGTCGTTTCTTCCGCGCGAATAGATATTGTTATCCCGTTTCACAAGTCGCGCTAAAAAGAAAACGATCATTTAAATAAAACTGACGATAATTCAGAATTCGAAATGTCACGAATCCGCGAGAGACGTCTCTCTTCTGGATATTTCGCAAGACTGCGATAAGCGCTTGTCACACAACGGAGAAGGGTTCGTAAATTATAAATGCAAACTGTCCTTTGCGGTTGCAACTGCGAGTCGTTCGCATAATGCGCGGCACAATGCGGGCGAAATGGCGTCCCATGTATTAAAATAACGTCATTTCACGCGCGCGCTGCCATCGAGCGTGGAGAAAGAAAGAAGAAGAGCGTGGTTTCTAGACGATGCTAAAAAGCTTTTGTCCACGCAGGCGAAGCCACCACCGCGGGAAGCACCGCGCGAAAAAGAAAGAGACGACTCGCAGAAACTGCGCTCTCACATTTTTCCCGCAAAATTCCGGCGAGCACATCTTGCGCATTTTTCTTGAAATTACAGCTGCGTTGCATGAGATTTTTTTTTTTTTTTTTTTTTTTTTTTTTTCAAGCAAAAATAAATTCCTCGGCCAATTTCGAGTCGACTTGACCGAAATGCACGCAAAAATGATAAAAGATGATGAACTTATTAACGTTTAAACGATTAAATATAAACATTTTGTTTTATTAACAAAATGTTTCGTTGGCAAAGCAACAGAGTTAATAGAGTTTTCTTAACAATTTAAATAATTAGACCTCATTACACAAATTTATCGAATAAAGACTGCGAAAGCGATCCGAGAAACGATCGTCGCTTGTTTCGCAAATAAACTGCGGGCACTCGCGCGCTGCATTGGCCGCGAAGTTTTCCGGTGAAGCTGCTAAAGTAAACGAGGACCGATTATGGGTTCGCAGCGGCTCCTCATTCCCGATACCGTGGCGAAACGAATCGGCGAGCCCGCGAGGTCGACCTGAGAGAGGCCCTTGGAGCGTCATCGTAGCTTTTAATTAAGCTTTTACTCGTCGGTGCAAACTTTGTTGTTGGACGCGCCGTAGACTCCTCTGGGGATGCAAACCGGGGGGGTAATTCAGTATGAACGAACGGGCAACGAGAAGTTTATATTGGTAGACGACTGGTAGAGACGAGGGGTAGGAGGTTTTCGAGTCTATTATTAGACGTGCCGTCTCTGATGTGGACAACGGCCAAGCTGCATGACGCGCGGGTTCGATTTACAAATCCGGACAGAGCTCGGACGCTTCCCAAAGGATCGCGATATCTTGTCGTATCATCTGAGACCAAAATTTTATCAAAATGCGAACGCTTTAGTTCAATAAATTTTATTACAGATTTAATCGTCGCGATTGATCCTCGAGCGTTTATGTTTTCTGACGTTTGTTCGACGCGATTTTCTTTTCCGCACATCGGAGATCTTAATACGGCGTCTCATTCGCGGCGTAGCCGGAAACTTTGTATTTACATCGAGCCCGTGGGACAATGACTCTTAAAGTCCCCGGGTGTCTCGCGTGTTGTTTTTGTGCAAAGTAAGCTACCGCACAGTTGAGGATCAGCTTGGTATTTTCTTTGCGGACCCAGCGGAGCTTATCTCGTTACAAAGTGTTTTGGCGACTCCTCCGCGTAATCCTGTGAAAATAATTACGACGGCGGCGACCGTCCGAATGCGCGCAAACCGTAATTGGAAAAATTGTCGTCGTCCGTGGTTTGACACGGTTTTTTCACCTCGTTCGTTTGAAAAAGTTTCAAATCGCGGTCTCTGAAATAAAATCGACAACGTTTCGACGAAGAGGTCGTTGCTCTTTAAACGCGACTCTAAACGCGACCGTTATTAAGTAATTAAACTAGCCAATAGATACCGATTAGCCAATACCGCAGCACGCAGTTTACGCGCCAAACCGCGCGTTCTGACAAATGATCCATTTCCCGCGCACTGCGCCGCCCGGGAACGATCTTCTTTCCAAACGCGATCACGTGTAATTCGAACATTTATTAACGGCAATATTGCTCCGGTCAATTTGCGACTCTCGATCACAAGGAAACATTACGCACGCGCGTTTCAATCGGACGTATCAGCGCCCCGATAATTTTCTCTATAGCCCAACACGCGTGTAAGGCTCTTGAGTGACTAACACGGTCAGATAGTCCGTAACTGAAATGTTGGCTACGCTGTGTGTTTGCTGCAGGCGAGAACGGATTAACTTCGGCGAAAACGCCGAGGATCGCGTAATCACGGAGCGAACTCCAGGAGAGAGAGAGAGAGAGAGAGAGAGAGAGAGAGAGAGAGAGGAAAGAGAAGAAAAGAAGTTGATGTACACGCGAGACGTACGCCCGAGATAACGAATACGTTCAAGCGCGCACACATCGGAGAAACACGCACGATACTGCTTTCGTGTGCAAGTAGTGCAACTTACCGCGAATCGAGATCCTAGCGAGATTCGACGCAAATACGAACTCGAATATTGAACAATTATGTCAATTACGTCGCATTTAAATTAAAACACACGACGCACAGATACAAAAAGCAATTTCCGCGGAGAAAATTAATCTTTTATCTTCGTTTTATAGCGTCGATAAATATTATCTCCGTGAAAATTGTTTACCAAATATCGAAAATTTCGCTTAGGAATTTATGCCGATCTCTCCGCTCGCTTAAATTTCCGCGCGTATGCTCTCTCGCGTGATAATGCAAAAACGTAAATTTAGAACCACCACCTTCGCCAGCAGGTGCGCACCTTCGCATCGCCGGGCGAAATATCCAAGGTCGTAGATTTCAGAGAGAGAGAGAGAGAGAGAGAGAGAGCGCGGCAAACAGGGAGCCCGCGGCGGCGCAACAGCCATACGCCGGATGTCTGCTAAGTTTTTGCCATAAATACTGATTATTAAATAGCCGAGCACACACGGGGGGTGACTGGCCGCGGTTGTTAAAAGGGTGGCCAGCTGCGGTTCTCCAGGAACGGCCGGTGTGTGTTCTCCGACCGGATCGTGACGCACACGGCGGTGCGAACAAGGGGTGCGTAAGAGGCGTACGCGCGCGAAGGGTGCGAGGTGTAATCGAAGCTACACGGGGAAAGGGCCGGTTGTTGTTGGGTTTAATACAGGTACAACGCCGGTGCCGTAGGCTTTATGATGACGAAGAGCACCTGAGGGACTCGGCGAGCCTGCAATTTCCTCGTTGCGCAGACGTCGCACCTGTACACCGTGTCGCTTTGTGTGCGTGTCCGCATGACGCAACGCGTTATCTACCACACGTGCGCGTACACGACCGGGACGGAGACGATGTCACGCGCGCACGTGCGTGCGTGTGAGTGTGTTTCTCATGCGCCACCAGTCACGGTTGCAAGGGACCAATTTGTATCTGGACGCGAGCACGCGGTGATGCGTCTTCGATAATCTCTTCGGGAATTACCCCCCGAGTACTCGAGGAACGCCCTCGCGTGTTTCCAGCGAGTATCCCGCGCGCGACTTAATGGCTCGGCCTTCCGAGCGGAAAAGAAATATGCGCGACGACATAATTAAAGAGCCGTAGCACGTTTCCGCGCGCTGCGCTTTAGAAATTGAGATTTTAAATCCCTCTTCCCAATTAAACCATCAACTGAAAGCATGTACTTTCGTTACTTACACACACACACACACAGTCAGGATTTACAGACTTTTAACGCTTCTCCGTCACGACACGAGAGCGATTTCACCTCTGGCTAAGTTCTGGTTAAACAAACATCGATTGCGCAAAGAAATCGGTATAAAAAAAATAAGAAGATTCTCTACGTGAAATAGTTTGCTTAAATAAATTGCAAAAATCTCGGATATCAGATTTAATTCGAGATGCGATGACGTATTGCCTTCGTTATTGCCTACTATCGTTGTTGCGACTTGTCGACGACTTGTCAAGCTTTTCCGCGCGAACAAGCCGTCCGGATATCTTCCATCGAATCGGATCTCATTCTCATCGCCATTGCGTCGTGGCGGAGATCTCGCTGGAACATCGCAGCAACACGAGCGTTCAAGAATCGCTTAAGGCGCCGGACGATACCATCTCTCGCTGGATTCGGCCGGGAGATAACGACGGTCGGTATTCCTCGCGCGAAAGCAGCCCTTGTCGGGAGTTAAAGAGGCCGTCGGAAGTGGCGAGTCTTGTTGGAGAATCGCGAAGGCTTTTCCCGACCGTCCCTTACGTGCCCATCAGCCGCAAATAAGGACGCGCGTTGGAAAACGAGAGTCCGAGAACGAGAGAACGTGAGGGCGCGCGCGGAGAGGAAAAAACGAGAAAAAAATAAAGAGAGAGAGAGAGAGGGAGAAAGTAACGGAAGAGAAACGCAGATATGGAGAGAACGAAGAAAGAGAGAGTTTCAGTTTCCGGGTTCAAACGAGCAGATCGTTAAACCGGAGAAAACTTTTAACCATCCCACTAGCCGCCTATCCAGTCAGCCGCTTTTTCTTATATTTATGTTCCGCCGAAGGTACGGTTGCGGTTCTTCCGGGACGCTCCGCACAGTTCCCGAGATCCTCTCTCTCGCAGACGGACTTAACAAAATTATCGCGCGTATTTCGGCGGAAAGTTTCGCCGCTCGGAAAACAGGTCGTCCTTCCGTCTCGAACGAATGTTCGCGGTCACGCAACTCGCGCGCAGCAGCTCGTAAAAAAGATAATTTTCGGAAGCGCGCTCGGAAACTGCGGAAGTGTGTCTAGAAATTTTTCGAGAACACAATCGCGCTCTTGTCTCTCCCGAAATGCAGGAAGCAAGTAACACACACGGATCTTTGCGCGAGCGAATTTTTTCTTTTTTTTTTCTTTTTACTGCGAAGCGCAATAACGAACTCATACGCGTCTTCTATACGGTATGTTTGCGCGTTTGAGATACGTTGCATCGCGGAGAGACGTCGGCAAATCACATTTTGAAGCTCCGAGACGTAGACGCGGAAAGCGAACCGAAGAGACGAATAAACAAGCAAGAAGAGACGCGACGGAGATGCGAAAGCGGAGCATTACAAGATTTCCCGATCCTCTCCCGCTCGACACGCGACTGTGTATATTTGCGTTCCGCGGAAGCGCTTCGCAGAAGACGCGGAAGTCTGCATGCAGTATCCGCGGAAAGCGCTCGATGTAGGTATCGTCGGCCGGCGAATTTCGTCAAAAAAAAATAAAAATAAAAATAAAAATAAAACAGGAAAAAAGTGCGGCATATAGCGAGACGAGAAGAGAGGAGATAGATGGACCGAAAAAAGAGCAGAGATAAGCAGACAGATGGGAGGAAGGAGAGAGGGTAAAAGAAACTACTGTCGGCGCGAAAAAGCTGCTCGTTTGAGCGCAAATTTCTGGAAAACAGGAGAAAGTTGGTAATTAAAGCATGAGAAAGAAGGAAGGAAAAGCAAAGAGAAAGAGAGAGAGAGAGATGAGCGATGAAAGTTGTCGGGTAGGAAGCAGACGGTAGAAGCGCAGGGTCGCTCAACTGCGGAGAAGCGAGAAGAACGAGGGAAAGGCGAGGAGGAGAGGAGGGCAAGGAGAGATCCGTAAGGGGAGAGAGTGGCCCCAGGAAAATGCATGGAAATGTATTCCCAGGAGCGAGGATGTACCGGCAGCGAAACCGAAAGAGAGAGAGAGAGAGGGAGGGAGGAACGCAGAGAAAGAAAGAGACATGAAGGAGAACGCGATAGGGGTCGTGACTGGGACGCTGAAGATATTATAAGGGTTGAAAAGCCCGACGCCGCGCGCACCATCACCGAGAAATTATGCTTGATTCTTCCGACTGGCCCCGCCTCCGCGATTGTCATTCTTCATTTTGCACCGTTGTGACTTTCTCTCTCTCTCTCTCTTTCTCTTCGCTCCGTCGATTCTCCCAGGGATTTGCTTCGCCTCGGAGTAGTGCGAGCGGAGTGTCGAGAGAAACAGAGACGAGATCGACGAGATCACGTGTTTATACTCTTTGTCGCGCGCAGCATTTTTAAATTTATAATAACAAGCAAAATTGGATTTTTTTTCAACTTTCGCGTGGTATATATTAATTAATCAGCGATTTCGTGATAAGATTAAAAAACTAACGGAATAATTAAAAGAGCGAGCTAAACAGCAAGCGCTCATCTGCTCTTGTATGTATTTTTTCTTCCTCCGTAATTTTATTCGTATGACATTTTTAGTTGGTTTCGTATATTTACTTTTTTTTTTTTTTTTTTTTTTTTTTTGAAGGAGATATGAGCGTAAAGGCTAGCGAAAAATTTCAATTACAAAATTTCAAAACGCACTTGAATAATAACTAAGCACGTGTTGATACGTGTGCGTGTTACACGATTCGATCTTGTTACATTCACCTGCGACATTTTGCATTGAATATTATATAAAAAAAATTCCAACGTAAAAAGCGAATTCGGAACGTAAACCAAAAACCAAAAAAAGAACAAAAAAAAATACAATGGTTGCCGCTTTAGGGAAGAAATGAGTCCGGTGCGGCCGCTTTCGTTGCGGTTAACAAAGTGCGGAGTTGTTTGCGGCAGCAAACCATTTTCAATGACTGGCATGGCTTCGCGCATTCGAAAAGGATACGCGCGCGGGGAGGAAAAGGGAGGGAGAAGAGGGGAATGCGCGAGGGAAAACGAAAATAGAGGCGCGGGATTCCGGGCGCTGAGAACGAAATGGAATTAAACGATTCATAACGCGTTTCCATGCTCGCACGCGTGCCACTAACAGCCCGGTAGTTAGACCGCTATTCATTGGTTGATTTGCGCTAGCGTCCGGCATAAGCTTTTCTTCTAAATCGAGTCACGATTAGGCAGAGCGCGGCGCGTACCGGAGAGGAATAACGAAGGAAAAAATGCATCGCAGCAACGCTTCAAAAAATACATGTGTGTATTTTTTTTTTACATATACGTAAAATATATGTTTTTTTTTTTGAATTTTAAAATAAAAAAGTTTAGAAGCGTCACACAATTCTGGAAAATTCAAGAAAATAAAAGAAAACTATACGCTGTTTTTTTTGTAAAGTTAATTTGCAATTTAACTTTTACGAG
>QVOB01002376.1:0-14421 GCA_014839585.1 Pseudomyrmex concolor | reverse complement strand
TGTTGAGAAATAAATCGCCACTTTTCCAAAATTTTTGTTTTTTTTTTGTAGGCTAAGTACTTATCGGACTGCCCACGTATACATATATATATTCGTCGAGCGGATTCAGGTCGCGGACCTCGTGCGAAAAAGAAAGTCCTCTTCGAGAAACACCGAGATCGACACGGTGAGAGTGGAACCCCGCAGGAATCGTCGTCTCTCCCGTCACGAGTCCCACCCAGTGTGTTTCGATGACCGAAATTTTTCTTCGCGCACAGGTACACAGAGATGGCCAATGAATTCACGTGCTTTAGATCGAAAGTAGGTGGACAAGCATCTCCAGTACACAACGCTGCAGGCGCATTCCGTCGTTGTGGCGTCGCGACGTAGAAAGTTGCGATCTCTGATCGATCGGGTTGGATGAAACATCTTGTCGCACGATTCAGCACAGCTTGTGTAAAAAATGGTTGCTTGTCTCATACGCGTACACGATATTCATTTATTGTTCATAAATACACAATTAATTTAATTTCATTTATTTCTTGGGTAATTTTAATCGTGATTTTTGACAAATAAAATATAATTAAGTATAAGATATAATAATTTTTAAAAATCGTATAGAACATAATTTCTTTAAATAGAATATCATTTTTTTGCAATTCTTAATATTAAAATTATTTGATTTTGAAATATATGTGAATTAATTAATTACGCGGGAATTTAAAGCATCATTGCAAACATCCAATGAGTGACAGAATATTATCTCCCACAATTAATTTTCAATAGAGCGCTTCACCGAGCGGAATTTAATTTGAGACTTGACAGGTAAACGGTCTAGAACATCGAGAACTAAGTAAGAGACATAAGTAATACCTGTCACGTCGAATCGTGTGTCTCGAAAAAAAGTGATCGTAAAATCATCGAAGAAACTGATCTCGGTATACGAAGTAATCGGCGAAAAAAGTAGCTCGACGATACTCGACAGTCTTGACGATCGTCGAGTATCGACAGGCGAGATATGGAGTGCCGGAAGCGCGATCGGTAATTAAAAGCAGCGTGTTTAGAATGAGAACGAAGGAGACTGCTTCAATTATCGAGTGTATACATTTTAACGACTAACGATAAGCGTCACGGAAGAAGCAGCTCGTCGCGCGCGCGTCAATTAAAATAGATCGCTCGAAATTCCAAGATATTGCGTGCAAGCTCACGTCGCCCGCAATACTTTGACGTAACGAAATAAAAAGGCAAGCAAAAGAGTCTAAAAATAAAATAATTTCAAATGTCGTGTAAATTTATTTTTTATCTCCATTTTTGCGATTAGATAAAATTAATTAGCTGTGACAAGCCAGGAATCAAGGTAGAATTGGAAAGTTCATCAGAAAGTTCAGGGAGAGAGACTGGTTCGTTCAAGTTGTCTCGTTTCCCGTACGGGAACTTTCTATACAAGACGATTACGGCATCGGCGGCGATTCGTTGGGAAGGTGTTTCGGTCGATTGTCGTCCGGTCGAATTAGGAACGATCAATAACGCGTGTAAAAATCGCTGATAAGCCGACAGGAGGCCATTATCAACACGGACGCGAGGTGAATTTCTCCTACAGACGAGTGACGATCGAGCGCGCGTGTTGCGTACATGCGATTAGAAATCACGCGCGGCGCGACTGGCGTAATGACATTTCTGACACATTTCACAATGTGTTACGGTTACAGACGTATCGGGGATCTCAAGATCTGAGAAATCCACGAATCAGCGCATTAAATTTGAAGATTTCAAACAAGATTCTAAATGAAAGGGAAAGAGAGAAAGAGGAAAATATATTCGCACGTGGTATGTTATCGCTGCCGCGATTCTATCGAAATCTAATTGAAACCTTTCGCGATAATCCCAATCGAGAATAGCAACTTAGATATAACGTAATAGAAGGTACTTTCTGTTTTTTTAATTGGATTACACATACTCGGCTAATTATACACATCCGGTAACGGAGTAATTAAACTATATGATTAAAGCGCGGCGTAAATCTCGGAAGATGATCGCGCCGCCTGCCGCGTAAATAAAACTCGATAGCAGCGCGATACGCGTGGATTTTCCTCGCAAAATACATATTTGACCGGGCCTGTAACTGGAGCGTGAACATGCAACATGACCATCCCTACGGTGAGTCAAGCCTCTTCGAGAGAGTTTCACGTGCGGGGCGTCACGCAAGGCAAATCTTCGCGTCGCATCCGTTAGAAGCACGTTAGAAAATATCGTCGTTCCGCCTGTGAGCCGCCCGGTTTTAAGCGATAGGGTTTTATTGCGTTCCGTGCGTGCCGATAGCCGGCGATCAAACCGACCGGGGAGTGCTCGCTCTCGTAATCTCGGAGGAACACTCAGACGACTTTTGCGACAATCAACCGCAAAGATCGGATTATACCGCGTTTTCCACGGCATATAAAACGTTCGAGAATTCTGGCCATAAAAACTCGAGATACACACACACACACACACACATACACACACGCACACACACGCACACACATACAATTAGTGATATAAATAACACAAATTGATTTTCTCGCTGACTGCTCTCATTAATTTCTAATTATTAAGGTGCAATTTTAATAAAGTTTTAGTGCGTAAAGTGTGATGAGACGTTAATGAGCGTTCGCGCGATAGTAAGACGCGATATGAATTGATAATCGTGTGTGTCGATAGCACCGATCACCGCGAGAGAAATCGGGTCAAATGGGGAAGAAGGAGGAAAAGGGAGAGCAGTCAATTAAATAATTCTTCAATTAATTTTTGATCGCGCGATAGAATCGCGAGCGATATCGCTTCCTTGCCGATACAACCGCCCGTTCCGGTTATTCTCTTGCGAACGATGAGGAAATTGTACTCAATTGCCAGCTGTTGCGAGAAATAAATTCGAACGTATACGTACTTTCGACGAAGTCAATTTCCGCAATATATTTGTGATATTATTCTTCCGAAAGATAATGCTGAGATAACGCGTTTGAGAAGCACTGCTCCGAAGACGCTCTACGTGTGTATTCGCGTATACTCGCTTTACGAGCGACAAACAGCAGACTACTACTAGATTCTTAGATAACGTTTACGCACCAACGAGCAAAACATCATCCCGCGATCATTTTCGTCGCGCGCCTTCCATGGACGTTCATGGCGAAACGTGACATAAATTTTGATTGCACAATGAACGCGCGCACAGCTTCACCCACCTCGCGCGTGTTTGTTCCATACCGGCGTCTTTGAGGTCAATCAGTGCGATTTTCTTTCTTCGTGACAATAAAGTTTGAAAAACTTTTGCATTTTTATGAGCGCGCGGTTGATTGTGAAGGCGTCAGGTTATCTACATAAATTCTCTCGCGTGCAAATCGCCGCTTTGCGAAACTTAGTGCTGGCAAATACGTTAAGTAAGGTGCAGACTTAAAAGAATTGTTAAAAAATGTCTTCTGTTTGTTTGTTTGTTTTTAAATATCACGCTATCGAACGTGAAAAATATCGTGTGTATCTTTTAAGCCATTTCGAAACGCAAAATAACGCGAAAGTGAAACAGTCTTTACAAATAAGAGATTTGAGGCGGCAAAACACACCGCGCATACCGATATCGAGACTTGACACGTATTAAAAAGAAGGTTGTTGATCACTACCGGTGCGAAAGTTGTAGGTAGCCAAGGCTGCGCTGCGAGAGGAATTGCCCACGCGACGTGTGTCCTACGCGGCGAGATTCTCGCCTACGCGCGAGCCGCGTATATAAATCTTTTGCGAGCAAGCATTCCGCCGAATCGGGCGCGTCGGACGATTTATCCGACGTAAAGCGATTGCGCGTGCAATCAAATTCAAGCAAGTTTCCCAAAATAAGACAAATACAATATCGAAAGATTGCGAGCACTTGGGACAAAAAAAGTTATTCGAACCACGCACATTACACGTTTTCAATTTTCACACAGAGATATTGTTCCTGTTTATCCCAAAATAAAATTGTTTATTGTTTTATTTAAAAAGATAGATCGACACTTACTCGTCGATTATAGATAAAACAAATTGATTGATCTTCGAACGCAGTTGAGAAGTGAACACTTCATCAAATTATTCCATCGTGCTGATTAACGTATTTTAATTACTTTTTTCTTTCAAAATCGCGCTGTCAAATAGATAACGATCGATAGTCCGGTTGACTGGGATTGAACGCTAATCGATTTCGATTCTAAGTCGCTTCTACGTCGTCCATTTGTTTATAGGTACGGTCGCTTTACATTCTCGCGTGAAAGGCAGCTTATCGGGGGGGGAGGGGGGGAATATACGTCGCCTTGCTTAGCAAGTCGTAGCTAGGAAGGATGCCTAGGAGATATACATTTTACCGCAGGATGTCCAGCGGCCATATCTGCGCAGGAGACAAGCGCAAGCTGCCGTACGTGCGTCGATATCTCGCTTGGAAACTTTCACACGGGACGTTCCCTCAACGACATTGCGCGGGACGACGACGACGACGACGACGACTCGACTCCTAAAAAGTAGCCTCAAGTAAATGAGCGATTTGTATCTTAATAGGAAGCGCTATTAGATGCATTATGGTGGAAAGGCACGTGCTGCTTTAACGGACGAATGTTATGTGCGTTTCTTCGCGCCGAGATGCGTCTGCGTTTCATAATCATAACCATAACCGCGGCCCCTATTGCGCTTTAATAGAAATGAGAAAAATCGTAAACTCGAGAAAATATTATTAAACACTTAACCGACCGACCGCTTGAAAATAGATGGTTTGTGTGATAAAGCAGTTTGTCGACCGGGAATTAATCGAAACTTTTTGCTGTCGACAAATCATCAGCACTTATTTACTGGAAGCCTATTGATTGATTTTTAAAACCTTCTACAGGTAACTTTTTAGCGTGCTCTAAGTGCGATTTAAAAAAATGTTTAGTAACAAATAATCGCGTTTTAACATCGATCGAGATACTTAATTCGATGTCGCGAGAGAATCTCGAAACGCTTCACATGTACAGGTGAGCTCCCTCTCGACTTTTCTCGCCGTTAAATTCCAGAGAGCCAAAATGGAAATTTCACCGGACCCGATGCGTGATCGAGGCAATCTCGGCAGCGTGGTGCATGCAACGATGCGATAATCTCGCGCTGCAAACTCCATTAATATTAAACGGTTGCGAAAGCCGCGACGGACATCGTCGTCGGGAAGTCAACGGCGAGCGGCCACTTTCGAAAACCGGTGAAAGAGAAACAGACACGATGTCGTCTGCGTTTGTTATGCGCGCGTTTCGAAGTGATAATTGCCGAGCCGACTGTTAAAGGTCGCCGGCCGATAATTGACAGTTTTACGACGAATTTCACTGTCTTTACGAGGCCCCAATCGCCGCAGCTTTCCCTCCTTCGGGCGCATATGCGCGCGTCCTTCGCGTACGCCTATTAGAAAATAGAAAGATATATACTCGACGCTTCAATGCTTTTCGTTGCATGTGCACAAAAGTGATCGAAAAACATCGTGTTGTGTTTGTCTTACAAGGCGCGATAATACGTTTTTACAAAATGTCTATTGTATTCTTGATTAATAAAGTTATATGTAGTTTTGTTAAGTTTTTGATGTTCCGCGAAACATGTAACAAGATTCAAAAGAGTATATGGAATTTATGACAAATTTATCCGATCTAACTTGACGTTCGATCATTTTCACGTCGAAATTACAGGTTTTTGTTAATCTTTCGTTTATTTTAGATTCAATTAGATCGACACTTGACTGACACACGAGAGATTGATCTCGTCAATCCACACATCTCCAATTTTTCTTGCGAATAACCGAAAGGTAAGCTCGCAAGTTTAATATTATCGAGGTTGCTTTTTTTTCTCTCTCTCTCTCTCTCTCCCTATCTTATCGTTCTCGAAGAAGACCCTGCGGGTCTTCGCACCGTTTAATTTGGATCTCGCCGCTCATCTTTTCGTCGAATCTTTACGTCGATCGGATGCAACTGCGCGATGCTGAAATTACGCGTAATTGCTTCGGACTCGTCGATCGTTCGGAAGATGTGTGCGTCTCTCGGGAACGCGTGTGCGAGGATCGTTTAATTCAGATGCGGAATAATTTTTTTCATTAGGTTTCTTTTCACCTCGGATTTTCTTTATCGCTTACTCGGAAGAACCGAGCGATGATGTTACAACGGTGTGATCAAATACGAAATATAATTCAAGAATATACGCGATTGCGCTTATTATGCAGCCTTGAAACGCCGAGGGCTATAATTTTCGATCTAACTTTATTTTCGACCTTCAACTTTAAACGGGTTTGCTTCAAGAAAGGACCCATCCATTATTTCAGAAGAGAATCCATCATTTCCTTTGCGCGGTTGCGCAAAACGATGATTAGTAACAGTGGCCGCGGAGAATCCGAAGAAAATACTCATAGCTGAATATCAGGTGTGTGTCTTTTTTGCCATAATCCTAAGCGCCGAGTGTGTTGTGTGACTACGTTCTCTCTTCTAAGAAGTTAATCTTTCTTCGCATGAGCGCTCGTGAATGCCCTCCGTCCTTACGCGGCGGTTGTTGTTGTTTGACTCGCCTGATGAGAGAACCGGCTAATAATCACAGTCCGATAATTACCGGCCCACCGTCATTCATCTTGACAATTAATTAGAGACTGCCCTTAATCGCGTCGCCTTTCTCATGCTTCGAAACGCTTCCTCTCTCGTTTGCGACGCGCATTTATCTCTGCGCGGGAAATATAAGTAGATTCGGCGAACGCGAGATTAGACCAAGACTCACGAAGAGACGCGCGAAGACGGTAATTAGCGCGCACATGTGTCGAGCAAACATAGGCGAGGTCTTTTTCTCTCTCACAAAGCCGTTGACTTTCCGCGTCAATTCCGTCCGTCTACGAGGATCTGGCAAGTGTTGCACATTTCGCGAAAAATTTTTTTATCAATTCCGTATTTCTCTTTCCGTCTGGAGTCGAGATGGAGTCGTCTGGAATGAATGTTGCGTGTATTTGATGTGTGTTCAAATATGAAAAAAATTTTCAAGATTTTTTTCATATTTGCGCAAATTTTACGCGAAAGTCATTAATCTTTAATATATTCTTGTTTGAAGACGAATTATTTACGCGACTTTCTATTTATTGTGTAATTACAATAATGGAAATTTGCAGAATGATTTCGCGCGAGTTGGGTATGTGGCGCGTGGAATGCGTGTTGCGACAGCGCGTGCGAAATTCCAAACCGAAAGTACGGAGACACATTAAACACGCTGCACTTAGCACTACTCAATTACACAAAGCGCATTTCCCTAAATGCTCGGTAATCGCGCGCGCGGTTTTTTTTTCAGACAATGTAAGAACAGAGACGCGCACGGGAGAGAGACAGATCTCTGGGAATTTCCCTGCTCAGCGACCGATTAGAAACGTAACAATGGCGACATCGGCCGGAGGACAACAATTAAGGCGCCGCGTGCGAAGAAAACCGGAGAAACTCGGCAATTATGCGCGACCGCTCCGAACGTGACTTTCAAGTTCGCCACGCGAACAACGAGCTACGCTTTAATCAACAAAGCTGCTTGAAAACTTGCATTTTCGTACGTGTTTCCATATGTTCCTGTTAAATTTATTTTTACTTTCAATGAAAAATACAAAAATTTGCTGTGAGAGAAACTCGTTTCTTCAAACGCACACTCATCTCAACTAAAATCCTCGAAACATCATTATTTTGATCTAAGACTCTTTTTCATGTGGCCACGTGTCCTCATTCCTCGATTGGAGAATCGGAGACTCGCGTGTGCGGGGGAATCAATCGTGCGAGGCCGCACCGTGTTTGCCAAAGAATTTACACGGCGGCACGCGCGTGTGTGCACAGATGTGCACACACGTTCGAGGCGTAGAGAACGCGAGGTCGAAAGAGCGATCGAAATGGGTTTGTATACTGTGACGACATTACGTCGAACCTCGTGACCCACACCGACGTTGCCTTTAACTCGACCTCCTTCCAATTTTCAGTGCCGCATAATTCCGTAGCGTCATTGTTATGCTGTTAGATTTATCATTTTCTTAGCGTGTTCTTTCGCATCTACAAATCATAAGACATCATTGTGCAGCGCGGTTTTAGGTCGAATATTTTTTACATCTCTTGTTTTTTTCCGTTAATTCGTTGTTGAATTTTTTCCTTCAAGTTATTTTTTTCTTTTATCACAAAAAAATCTTTTGGCAATCAGACAGCAATAAAAAAGTACACGAGCTCGATTTAAACTTGAACATCCGGCAACTTTGTTGTAAATAAACAATATTTATATCAAGCTGTGTATTAAATATTTTTCGGCGGCGCAAGTTGTTTGTTTTAATTGTTGATGCAATTCGTTATCTTCGGTCGCCGAGGCGGCAATTAGTCAAGGATCGTTATGCCGCGTTCCCGAGTCGGGCGCAGTCGGTAATCCGATAACCCCGGGTCACCTCGATCGTAGCCGTGATATATTTCCGGTAACGGTCCAGATCATACGAATTCCCGCTACGTTATGACTCCGCGATACCCATTTGTTACCGTACACAGCAATTCGCCGAGAGGCTGCTAGGTCGCGGACTGACTGAAGAGGTTTACGATAGTTCGGTGCATGAGCATCGAAATATCGATATGTTGCTTACGGTACTTGGATTGTACCGATAGTTTATTCACACAATACCTCAGCAGTGTCTACGGAATTGCTTTCTTCTATTTCGATGTATTTTTTTGAATAATACAAATAGGAAAAGTAATTCGCAATAAGACATCTCTTTCTTTATTTTTCATAAATTATTCTCTTCATTTTGTTAACACAAAATCAGTGTAATTATATAATAAAATCTCGAAACAAATGATTAATTCCGATATATTTTTGTGGTTTTGTGAGATTAAAACGAAGTTTTAACTGAGAATGTAGGGCTAGTGTAATTGCGAGTTAAAATCGAAACGGAAGTGATGCAACTAGTCCTCCGGTATCGTAATACCTAGCGGGACCTAACGCAAAATCGAGCGAGTGATGAAATAAGGAGAAAAACTTGAAGAAAAAGAAAAAGAGAGCGAGGGATAAAATAGATCGTAAAGTTTCAGGCCGATCAGTGCGCGAGGAACGTCAATTTAACGAGCGGCCTTTCATCCAGGCGCGCTGTGTATTAAGCCGTCGATTTTCTCCGGCTCGTTCATTTTCTTACGCGCGGTCCACGAAGAAGAAAGAAAAGGAACGAAGGCGCACGAGCCCGCGAACGAACGCGCGGCGAGAACTTAACGACCCGAACGTAATATCGCGAGGAACGCGAGTAGGAAACGAGGAATGAGGAAACGCGCCACGCTGAGCCGTTAACTTATTTCGTCCGGGACATTTGGTCGCGAAAACTCGGCGAACCTGCGGTCGCGTGACTAGACGCGTCCCGGCGTCTAATCTGGACGAGACGTGCGTTAGATCCGCGTCTCCCACCGGAGAGAGATATTTATTACCTTCAATTTTGCTGGCAAGAGGGAGTGAGTTTCGTGCACATTTACGCGCTTGGAATTTCCAATCTCGATTTTTACGGTTATTTTGAGACAGCTTGATCTATGGCTTCTGCGAGATTGCGGCCTTGGTTTCTACAATCTTTGAAATCCTTAAATACAGTCTCCGCGCGAATCGTACGTTATCCTTGAATATACCACACTCGTATTCTGCGCTTTGCGCATTGTACGAGTTATTTCTCTAACTCTAATAATGTAGGAGTTATCAATATTACATACGCAGCTGCCTCGCGTTTATATTTAACTCTCACTTTAATCACCAAGTGTGCAGTGCGATTGTCACTGACGATATCACAACATAGCGTGGCGCATATTTCAGATCGCGGCGGCGGATCTGTCCGACATCAAACGGTATTCGCGAAAGTACCGGGCAAAGTGTAGCGCGCGCCTGAGAACATTTGCATAGAGGCCGTGGAAAGAAGCGCGCGTACAAGAGGACGTCCTCGTCGTCGCCGTGTCGTCAGGATTAACCGCGTCCGAGACGCACGATAATCATCATAACGGACACATCCTTCCACTACCGGGAGAATCTGCCGAGGCTTGCTCGCCTCGGTATCGCGCACGTAGGCGCTACAATGGAGTAGCGCACTTCCTCTTTTTTTCCCGCGGGCGTCCCGATCGTTCGTCATTACCGAGCTGTGTGTGCAGCGCGTAGTATGTGCAGCTTGTAGTTCAAACGGAACACGTTGTCAATAGAGTGCAACGAGCATTTTAACCGCGGATAAGTGGAATGGCCGACATATCTGTCGTGAGATTAAAGCGCCGCGTACTACGGTATTAAATAACTTCGCGAGGAAATGTGTCATCTCGCGTGCGTGCAATTTAATTTGTTTACTCCATTTGCAATGTCTCTATATTCTTTAAAAATAATTTCAATCAAAATATTATTATTACTTTCCGAAATTGCTACTTCGTTGTATACGTCCGCAATGTTTTTTGATGACTACCGTAAACTAATAGGTGTACATCGAAAGGAGAAATCGGTAGTGCCTACCATCACAGCTCGCTAGTGACATTCGATACCCGTCTACTTAGAATAAGTAAAAGGCATCGTCCCGAGACCCTAGTTAAGCATCTTTGTACCCGCGCCACTTGAAAGAGTCAGATCAGCGTCAGGCATTGAATTTCCTGAATCCATTTCGAGGCATCGTGCTATTATGCGAGCACGCACGCGATTCCCGGCGACGTTCGCGGAACGACGACGCTCAAGGGTCGAGAATACGCGCGTATATATCGATGTTGCAGCATTGAGGGAGTTAGAACTATTTTTTCCTTTTTTTCTCGCTGCAAAAAAAAATCAGCAAGTACAAAGCCACTGCGTGCGTGAAGTTAGCACCCCCAACAATGAAGTTTCATGTATTTCCGAAGAAAAATTGTCTTTAGAGTAGATTGGTGTTCCCGCGCTTTTTATTTATAAACTATAAAAAACTCGTAGTCAAAATAAAGCGGAAACTCTAATCAGAACTGTGGAATTTTAATGCCGGGGGATGCTAAAAGTTTACACACGCGCAGGCAGATATTGCACGGCCGTCTTCCGCGGTATGCGCAAGATCCTCTCACGATGGCATCGGTCAGAGAAGAGAGTACCGACATTCATATACACGTAATCGGATACCGAGGCCTCGCTCGACCATGCCCGGAGCGGTTCGTCTGCTCTGAACGCGGAAACCGACGACCCCGTACCACGGGGTTTGTGTACCTGCGTTACTTCTACCTTCGCGGACGACCCTCGAGTCTCGTACCGCCTTGAGTCTCGTACTAATACAACTTACTTTTAAATATTGATACTTAAACGGGCTGGAATTACCGCGCGCAAACGGCCAGCTTGCTCTGACGCGGACATACGTCGCTATGTTACCGGCTCGGGTGGCCATTGTAAACTGATTAACAAACTTCCGGTCGTTAAGCGCTGCCAGCGACTCGTCTTATTTTTAACCGATACCGAGTTGATATATAAATGACAGAAAAATGGAAAATATATTTCGAGATGAGCTTCTCTCCGAGCTCGCAGCAGGCGCGTGAATTCTTAAATCGTTATGACTGACGCGCTATTATTTGCAGCCAACAGCCGGCGCGATAAAATTTTCGGTCGGAAAACCTGTGGAGAATTAATGACGGGCGTGAATGTATATCCGTGCGCGGCGTGCACCGTCATCTCTTGCGCGAGGTGGACGCACAATGCAAGCGGCGTCTAAAAATTACGGTAAAGAACGACCTCGAGAGGGCATCTCGAAAGAAGGGGAGAGAAAGACTTGAATGCCGCGGCGCGCGGTGCTCGCGTCGCGTATTAAAATGAATGAGGCGTTAAGAAACGAGAAGAAACTGAGTTGTCACGATGAGACAAGTCCCGGGAAGGGGAGAGAAGGGAAGAGAAAAGTGTTCCCAATTAGAGGACAACTCGACGAAAGAACGACCGCCGTTAAATGCCCGCGGAATCGAAATGAAACTATATTCCGCCATTCTCGACGCGACGTTTTTTCAATTCGTTATTGCCGTGTCTCTCGTAATGACGAGCGCGTCTCGTAATCGGCGATTTGAAATGCGCACGTTCCCCCCGTTACGATTGTAAAATCCGATACACATAATTACAGCTTCGCAGTAGCGATCTTTTTCGTGCGTATATCCTCGTAACCCTTTGGCGCTCGGTTGCGCGATTAGCGGAGTCGCGTGAACGTAATAATAGTCATTAAAGCAATTGGGAGTCCATCGTCGGGAGAGCCGAATGGACACGGTCATCGTGTGTGTTTCTCGATTTAACCCTCCCGATGCAGTCACCGTAACGCAAATAAACTTGCCGCAATCTCGTCGGTGTATCGTTTTAAAGATGATCATTTCGCATGGGAAACAAGCTCTTGTTAAATTTTATCGACACAAAAATCACTTTTTCTGTTTTCTTTTTTTTTTTTACTAGACAGACACGCGCTGTCAATTTTACGTGCGCGTACAAAATATTTCAAGAGAAAAACGTTTTGATAGATCTTTGCTTCGGTATCGTCTTCAAGTAACAGTACTTACATCGATTCGAACCTCCGACCGCAGGCGGGCGTTCCGCTACATTTCGGCAATTCTGCGATCCGCTTGGGTGCTCGCCACGTGTTTCTTTTCCGCTCGATGTGGCAGATGCGTGTCGAATTGATCGACGATACCTTTGGCGGCCCGAAACGCGACGTTTTAAAAGACACGATTACTTGCGCCGTTATGTAATATCGCTGGACACGAGTAGCGCCGGGACAAAGTCGATTGACTACTTTACCGCGATGATCCGTCGTTCTTTTCAAGATTCTAATGAACATTTACAAAAAAATTTCAACATATTTTTTTTATACCTTAGATATATTCTTTACGATGCTTCGATGAAATATAAGAATGTCTATTGCACATTAGTTTCAAGGAACTCAAGAAACGTGTCTGAATAAGAAGAGGGAAAATAAATAACAGCGCATTTAATGAAGCTTATAAAAAAAAAAAAAACAAAAAAAAAACAGCCTAAAATCCTGATCGAAATCTTGAGGTTTTTTGAGGTTTCGCGGATCATAAGTCACGAATCACTACACTTTGCAACGCTCGACGAGCGACGAGCGAGTCGCGGATTGACGGCGTGAAAAAATCGAAACGTGTGTATCCTCCGTACCTCGCTTTTTTCTTTCCGCAGCGCGACTTAAGCGATTCTCTTTGGTCTTCGCCGACAACGCGAAGCCAAATCGATTTGGCGTTGCGCGATCGCCGCCCGAGAGATGTCGGGAGACAGTTTACTCAAATCGCTTGCCGCTGACACCTGTGGCAGACCGCCTTGATTGTGACGGGCAACCGTGACATATTCGCCGCTAAGAAAGACTCACATACATAGCGCGGGGTCATTAGAAGGTTAAGCAGCTGATAAATATCTCGTACGTCGCATCGTATATGTAACAGACGCGAACATAGAGAACTTATCGAGTTATAATCTCCCGCGCGAACAAAGTAGTCGCGCGTATCCTTTACCGTGTTATATACATGCGATACACATGCGTCGCACAATCGGTGGATATCTTTCGGCATTGTTAGATCATTATCGCCAGATATACATATCAATAGCAGAATACTACGAGATCGTATTCCGGATAAACCCGGAATATCCGATCGTAACTCCGCGACTTGCGTGCAAATGAGAAAGAGATAGTGTGTGACACATTGCTCAGTTATTTGTCCTTCTATTCTTTCAAACCTCAAAATGACATTGAATATTTGGTGTGTGTAACGAGTTCTTTTATCTAGATAGATTTTAATTATGTACTGACAATGCAATTTAAAAAATGACATTTTTCGCAAGTATTGAGATTATATAAATCGAAAAATCCTTCAATAGTTGAGTTTGTTTACGTGTTGATGCGTTCTCCGATCGCGTCTCTTCACGGTTTCTCACATCGACATAAATCGTTTCGATTCGCATTCCGTCGTGTTCTGCGTAGGTTCTCTCTTTGTTACGAATCTTGATGAGGGTTAGATCGAAATCGACACGCAAACACGGCGCGCTATTAGAAACGTCTGGACTCTGATTTTCATAAGAGCACGAGACTTGTAATTGCTTCCTATCTTCACGCATGCGCGCGCGCTATTTATTCGAAATATTTTAGAAAATTATGCTCTGTGATTTCACTCGCAGCGTAAAATAAATGAAAATCTGTCTTTAGGCAATATAAAAGAAGGAAAGCTCGTGACAGGTAAATTTTCCGTCGTCAAGCGTAAAACACTATATACGCGCACGTTTTTACTTTCTCAATACGCGCGTCTTCATGAATATGCGAAAATCCATCGAGGCATACCCACGGCCCACTTTTGCCAAACAATAGACCGTTGGAGTAGAAAAAGTCAGCAACCTGACAGCCGAATGTTTTCCCGAGATCGGATAATCCTCAACGTTTTAAACTGAACGTATGTTGAAACAAAAAAGAAG
>QVOB01002375.1:0-34811 GCA_014839585.1 Pseudomyrmex concolor | reverse complement strand
ACACACACACAATAACGTAACATGTCACGTTTATTCACGCTTTAGCGAAAGTCCGAGTTTCATTTCAGCACCTCGACACGTGTGATCTACATTTTTTATTTCATTCTTTTTTTTTTTTACCACGTCGAATGCTCAATGACGTTCCGCGCTGTGAGAAGTTTCTCTTGCCGCGAGCATCAAACAGTCGCAAAATACGCGCTAGGAATTGTAGTCTCAACCTGTTTCTGGTGCGTAATTAGTCAATTTTGATTGATTACGCGATTGTTCGGTAGACAAGAAAAAATTTTGCGCGTTGTATGGAGGGAAAAGGTCAAATTCTCTCTCGATTTGTTGGTGCGCGCAAACCCAGAGTAGAAAATGTCACGCGAACAATAAGTTATACAGCATGAGAGAAAGAGAAGACAGGTCATACATGTATTATATTTAGCTGAAGTTCCGAGAAGTGTTCGCTTTTCCTCTCTCTCTCTCTCTCTCTCTCGCTCTTGCGCGCGGATAGTTCGTCCCGAATAAGATCAAGTAATTCAATCGGACTGATGCATAATATACGTGATATTGCACTGATCAGGCGGTTCATCTATTTGCTTCTGATGATATCATCCCTTTTTGTATCGGAGTTATAAGACGCAAGTGTCGGAAAATAGAAGTGAACTAAAAAACACTCGCGGAGCGCGAGTTTTTTTTTTTTCACGACGTAACTTGCGCGCGCGAAACTTGACAAAAAGACAACGTGGGCAACGTGATACGTCAATATTAATTATCGCGCGCACGAAGGTGCTGCGAGGTCGAATTTGATCCGAACATAGATATTCAATAGTACCACGGAGAGTTCAACGTGTGTGCAGAATAACCGCGTTCGTGCAGTTTTGTAAGAATCGAGCCACAATAGTTGCCGTGACCTAACGTGTGTTTTTTTCATTTGTTTGTTAGCAACCATTACGTTTCTAAATTATTTAACACTACCAGAGTCGAGTACACACCCGCTCTCACCACCACATTCGTGAATTTGACCGCGTATTTGAAACAACCATTTTAATTATTTGATATGTTTGTAATACTTTTAAATCGTCTATTGATAAAACGAGCTTTTTCAGCTTCAAATATGTTTAATATTTCACTTATTTTTTTCTTGTTAGAGTAAAACCACTCGGAACATTTCTTGATATAAGATCGGTAATTTGAAATCCGTTTTAACGGGTGTGGCGTTGTTTTAGTGCTTAGAGCGATAAGACGTTCGGTGTTTTACTTTCCTGAAACGTGTGATAAGTAACGTTTCCGCAGTCGCGGAAACACCACGTTGATCGATATTATTTTCCGTTTTACACCTGTCGATTCCGCGAAGCGTTACCGCGCGCGTTCGTGGAAATCGTTTATTGGATAATCTAATCTATCTTTCTCTTTCGCTTTTGTCGCGAAACGAAGAAAAATATCTGGACGAAGCCTCGGAGAAGATCTCGTTATACGCACGCGACGTATGCACGTATAGCGCATCTGATTTTACTCCGTAAAATCTCTCTCGTTGTTTCATATCCGAGCCGTTCTCGTCGCGTATCTTCTTTTTTGTAGACGAGGCAATCGTGTCGTTGTCCTTTTGCCGACTTAATTACCTGTCTTTGACATCGATTTTTTAATAAGCCGCACGCGCTTCCGGGTAGGGTTCGATGCAACCTAGTTTCAAGGCGCATTCAGATTGTGCGTGGATTATGTATGTACGCGCAACCTCTCCGGTTTTCGAGACGCGAAACAATTTAAAAGCGATTCGCGAGACAACTGTCTCGACAAATTAATTCGACAAATCTAATTAAAAATAAAATAGGCCAAATGACGAGACATGAGAGTGGCGTTTATCAAAGAAATAATTACTGAACGGAAAAAAAAGTCTTGCTGGAATAGCGGGAAGATTATTTACTTTATGTGGTTATCGGCAAGAAAAATTTGCTAAGCCTATTAAATTCGTTGCTTTGCCATTTTTTTTTTTTTTTTTTTTTTTTTTTTTTTTGTGTAAGGTATGTAAATAATAAACATAACATTGTCAATGTTTTAAATATTTTTTTAAGTGCTTTTAATTAATTTTTAAAGTGCTTTAATTATTTTTTTAAGTGCTTTTAATCAATTAACTTTGCATTTATAAATACGTTGTAATAATTTACATTTTCAATACTTTTGCGAAATTGTATTTGACATCTAAAAAAAAAAAAAAAATGACAGTCCGCCTGTATCGGTTAATAAAAAGAGACGAAATTAAAACAGAGGCTGTCTGTTTTCGTCGTTTCGCACGCGTGCGTCAACGTGCACTAAATCATCATCAAGCATTCAACTCTAACTGTATCTCTCTTCTCGTATCCGCGAGATGATGATCGTCATTTTATTCTCCTCGGGATTACGTAATCGTTCCGGGTATTTTACGGTTTCGAGTGGTACAATAAGAAGCAATGCAGGAGGGGACGTGAGGTAACAATATCGGTCAAAGCACCGTTACTATTTTGCGATTAGATATAGAAACATATGTCGGGAATCTCGCGAGACAAAATTACACGCGGCTCTTTTGTTTCTTTTTTTTTTGTTTTTGTTTTTCACGTGTAGAAAAATCGCACGTGCATTTTTGTGAATGATGATTCAGTGGGATCGTAACCGAGTGTATAGACGATATTAATATTTAAAACTCTGTTTTGCTCATTGATAAGCTTTTCCACTTCGAAGCGATTCGTTTCGCGTGCGTTGAAAATGTTTCGTCCAAGTCGCCCGATCAGGCCAGATTAACGCAAATGCGGATGTGACGTAGCTCGCGTATACAGTAACAACTACCGGCGCTCTCCGCCTAGAATAGAGACTTCCATCCGATGTGTCTCTCTCTCTCTCTCTCTCTCGTTTCAATTAAATGTTTTTTTTTTTTCGTGTGATTTGCGAACATCAGTCTTTTCTAATAAGAGAAGTGATAAACGCTGAATGTATGTTCCTGCGAAATAGTTGAAAGCGCGAATTAACACACAGTATAATTCGAAATTTAAAACTCGAAAACTCTTTTTCCACTTATTGTTATTGCAAGTTCGTATTGGAAATCTTTCGATAATTTATCAAAAGGCAATCGCAGCGTTCAACGTGAAAAATATGTCCGATAAAAAATCGAACAGCTTTGCTTCGCACGGAATAAAAATTTTTTGCTATTGTATGACCAGAAAAAAATATTTGTCGAGTCTGAGAATTTTTGTTTCGTCAACAAAACATTTTGTTGGCAAAACTTTAATAAGCAGCAAATTTTTCTTGCCCTGGTCATGTAGTAATTTAATTTCTCGTTATTCGAGCAAATCTTTTTTTCCCGTGCGATAAATTTGCATTTTAACGTAATTGTGTGCATGTACATATGTAGTGTGTACATATATGTTAGATATGAAATAGACATCTGTAGAAGCGACGGCAGTTGAAAGATTTCTTTCACGTAATTCACTTCCACTAATTGGCACGTAAAGAATTCAACTGCTTGATTAACACGTTAAACGCCCATTAGTGGGTGACGGTTTTATTCAAGTAAAACAAATTTTGAAAAGAATTTGCAAGAAATTGTTTATTTCTGTACATTTAATAGCAAACATTTAAATATATATTATACAACTTATTGCACAAAACTAATGACTTGGACAGGAACCGTATTCGACTTCTATTTCGGGCGTTTAACGTTTTGTTAGTTTGAACGAAATTATTTTTAGACAACGTTTGAGAGTTTAAAAAGTGACGAAAAAAAATTTGTGTAATTACAAAATTAATTATCTCGGTAGAGAATTCGTCGAAGACGATGACTTGGACTTTGGAGAGATTAAAAACAAAATTGCTGAGAACTTTCGGAAACAGTCGTTAATTAATCGACTTCAACCCAACTCTTCATTTGCATCAAACGATCTTGCGCTAATGAGTTTACGGGCTGTGTATACCAAGTTCCTCAATTATCGCTCATGTGATGCGCGCCAATTACGTTACGAGAGGCGTAAGATTGATCTTTAAATCGATTAGAACGCCCGACACGTTGAATAAAAACGATCGATTAACCGTTTAAAAGAATCAAAGGCGATTTGTTGATCCGTTTGTCGGACGCTCGAACGAACGGAACGTACTGAAAATTGTCGTCGTCGATGCAAGTTCCGCAATTTATGGACAGAAATTGTCGCCGAGGTCAGTCGGGGTGTACGATATATCCACGATTCGACCTAATTCGTTGATCAATTCCGCGGCGCCGCCGAAATAATTGCGAACTTCCCGTCGCGTCCCAGGAAATCGCGTGAAACTTCAGTCTTACGTAATGTTTTTTTCTGCGAAGATTTCTCCGAGTGAACAGACACACTCGTGTGTCTTAATTGCTTGCTCTTTGAAATTGAGAAGAAAAAATAGTTTTTTTAGAACAGTGTAAGAAGCTGTGACGAGAAGAATTTCAAAAATAAGAGTAACATAACTGAAAAAATATCTTTAAAAATGAGAAAAAAATATATAAATATACATATACTTACATACGTACATATATTTATATGTGTCAGACGAGATATTACATTATTTATCAGCCACTTGGCGGACGTCATGCTACATACCTTTGGCAATACGCAATCTTCACGTTAAATACTATTCGTCCGCGGTGATTAATTGTGAACTATTTATAATATTACGATTACACACATCGTACACAAATACCGCGCACATCTGAACTCAAATTATTCAAACTGTTACACCAATTAATTGATAGCCGTGGTTTTGTTATTTGCTTTTACACGTTCTTTCACAACTCGATTGTTCGCAATCGGTTTCTAACGTCAGTGCGCTTTGTCGCGACCAAGTTCGTTTGGAATTTAAATTTTAAATCGCGAGCATTCTCTGAAATCGCCTCTCGGCACATCCGCTATTTATAACATCTAAAGCGACGGTTCTTTCATTCCGTAACGTTAACGCGCGATTCCGACAAGAGCAACGGAAGCAGCGTTATACACGATGACTCAGCATGAGCGTTTCGTTCTTCTCGATGACACGCGAATATGATGATGGCAAAATTTATTTATTTTATTCTGAGAGAACCGCGATCCGTTTGTCGCGACGTTCGCGCTTGAGTTTTGACTCTAATCCGTGTAATTCATGATCAAGCAGAGATCTCGTCCGTGCAGCGATCTTTAGCGGACGACTCTTTCCCGTGCCTCGGCCAAAGGAAAGAGCAAACCGAGCCATTCGAAGGGCGTTCACCCCGCGCTAATTCCTCGAACTAAACACTGTTTCCCATTGTTTAGCTTCTTTTCCGTCCTCAAATATATCAAACTCCGTTCGAATGATAGACCAGAAGTGAGCATTCAGTTTTCTGAACTTACGGTAAAGTAAATGCCCCCCAATGATTGGACGAGCACCACTGGCTGAACATTAATAAGAAACAATTATAAAAATCATATTTAATACATATGAAAAATTAGAAACCAACAATTAAAAATATATCTTGAAGAATATTCAAAACATTGAGAATTATCATGATAATTATTTACTTATCTAATAATTACGTTTTAAATAAATGTCCAGTCATTTGGACGTGCGCAATTTATTTTGCAGTAACGAAACATTGAATGAAAATAAATCACGCTTGTAGTTTTACGAATAATAAGTGACTGCAAGATAATTACAGTTTTTCTTGAGGAAAACACTTCGTTAACATAAGTCAAATCGGGGTGATCGAAGGGGCGCGACGTGTCGGCGCGACTGTCTAAAGTGCGAACCATTGAGAAAGTGATACCGTTCGTTTCTTTGAAACACGTGCTTGCTGCGTGTGTGTGTGTAGATCCGCGCGTAAACCATCAATCTGTTGACTTCGTACGGTTCGTTGCTCGAAGAGATATCCTGAGTTCTCGTTATTGCGAGATGGCTCGCAAAATCAAAGCGACGTTGAGAAAGGGATGCTGCAAACTGGGTCATCGTAAGGGTGTTTACCTACGCTTCACGCCTCCGTGATTCTTCCTACCCGATGAAAGTCTGCAACGGCGGGAAACGTTTCCACTGGAAACACAGTTGCGCCAGTGTAACGGCCTGTGGAGCGACTCATTGCATCGCGGTGCATAAGTATTTTTGCCGCTGTGAATTCCGTCGTGGTTTCAAAACGAATATCCAAGAGACAGTATTATCAGATGTTATTACAAACGCGTTATCAGTTTGTCCGCAGGTATTATAATAATTCGGTCGTAGTATTCCTGACGTTGTAATTACAACGATCAAACATTAATTAATAAAGATCAATCAATATACTCAAACGGTTCTATTAGAAATCCACAAACTAAATCAAGAATTAGGAGAGTCAAACGCTTGTACGTGCAGAAAATATTTTAAAACGTGGAAATTAATAAACAATTATATATTTTTGCGCAGGTTGCGTTTTGCCGCTAATTAAGACGATTAAATTTAAATTGCTGATGCGGTACGTAATATCGTTACGCTGACGTTACGCTTGCTGCGTTATCTTATTAAGTTGTCAGATAAAGATTGTGCATTGTCACACGATCGACCACCACCTCAAGATAATGAGATATCGAGGACGCGACGTTTTCGCTCTATTATTTCGCTTTTTCTTCAACACCGTCGCTGTGCGGCAATTAAATCTGTGAAACTCTAAAAGAGACTTTCCTCTCGCGCTTACGTGACGAATTCTTCGCAAGGTTGAAGGTTAAAAAATGCAGGTACATATTAGCTCGTCGCGCGCGCGGAAGGTTCGTGCAACCGGCGCCGCGGTGACTCTGGTGGAAAATCAATAATCTGGTCGTTCGTGTGTGCGTGCATGCGCGCGTGTGTGTTTGTGTTTATGTGTGTGTGTGTCGTGTTCGTCTTACCTTTCGCACCGGTGTTGCGCGCGTTTGTTCGCTTTACCATGAACGGGGTCTTTCACTGTCAAAAGACAGATTGGAGGTGCAAACGCGCGCCGCTTTAAGCACGCGACTTAATTTTACGTGAAGATCAGACGGCGAATTTCTTCTTTTTCCCGCTTCGGTCCCGCTAGGTCTCGGAAAACGAGAGAGAGTTGTTGAAGATGGACGCTCGAGAAGAAGAATCGCACGCTCGGTTGCGCGATTTTGCCGCACCACTTGTACGGCGAAAATATCATCATCCGTTTGGGTTCGACGTGACACTTTATGAATATTCTTTGTGAAGTTTTGTGAAACAAAGTTAAAAGAGAGAGGAGAAAAAGTAACTTTATAAGAGCGCGTTATGCATTACGAAGACGAAGGGGAGAACATTATGAAATGTTTATTTTAAAAATTGTCAATTTTTTTTTATAAATTCTTCCTACAACAATATCTTTATTGCGTTTGTACAACAATATTTTATTGTATGTACGGCCACATAGGTGTATATTTTTAATAACTTTGTTTTTTTTTTTTTAATTAATTACGTTGCTGTAATGTTGCTTTTCTCGTACATATTTCGTTTGTTTTCTCGCATAATGAAGAGAGAATTTCCTCCCTCGGCGGCTTGATTTAAAAAAAAAAAAAAAAAACAACAGAGTTCCTTGCTTCTACCGGTGTTGAAGCAGCGCGCAAAGAATCACGCAGCATATAGAGACCGGGTTTGTTCTCGTTCCGATGCACAACGAAGCTCCTTGTTTTCCATTTTCGCATCAGAGGAGCTTTTAATACACTGCTGGTCGTAATCTCGATTTGAAAAGCTGTTTAAAAACGCACGAACTTTATTAGATTGCTTGCGTTTCTTTTCCGATTCTTCTAACAACTTTTCCGAAGATTAAGAGGATCTTAATGTGAAATTAAGTTGGCGTTAATATCTGTTGTTTGTTTTAAAATTGGTTTTTAATTGTCTATCTAACAACACGGAATGTTCGACGAACAAAATTGTATGTGTGTGTGTGTGTGTATTACAAAAGAATTACACACTTACTTCTCATTAGTCATTCAGAAGTCATCACGTCAACAAAAGCTTTTGTTCCAGAAATATAGCTTGTTCGCCGCGCGTCGACGCTTTTTTTGTTTCGCAAACTTTATGTGCGCGCTTTCCGCGATTTATATTCATAAATTTATTTTCGTCCTCATAATGAAAGAAACATAAAAAAAAGAACAGAAACGAACGCGATCAATACTCTCTTTCCCTTCAAAAATGCTACTTTTGTGCTCGTAACATAATAACGAATCTGACACAAAAATACGCTACATAGAGGTAAGAGGAAAGACATAAAAAAATAAAAAAAATAAATAAATAAATAAATAAAACAATCGATGTCGTCGCACTATGTGTTTCAACTCTTGAACGTTATATTAAAATTAGAAAGTGCCGTCGGTAAACTTAACCTTCCTCGATTATCGTGTCATTCACTTTGTGATTCATTTCACTCCACGCCCACTAGAACACGAAGGCATTAATCCTGCATGTTCTCACTATACCGGCCATTAAATATGACGGCGCTGTCGCGTAATTGCTCTTAATTCATCGTAAGTGACTGTCCAGACATTTAAGAATGTCATTCATGCCCGCGTTTCTTCAGGTTTTCGATGGCCGCTTCACGCATCATCGATTTTATCGCCGAATAATCGATCCGCATCATCACTTCCAACGATCTCTTTTCAATTGTCAACGGGACTGATATTATCAATGAAAGGGAGAGAGAAAGAAATAAAATAAAAAACTAAATAAATAAATTTTACCGCAAACAATTCTATAAGACGAGTTATCAAATTTTTTAGAAATCACAAAAACTTTCGGACTAATTGTGTACACACTGTATTTATCCTGCAAAAGATACAGAAAAAAAAAAAAAAAAAACAGTTTTGCAAATAACACGAATTTTTCTACAAGCAACTAAAATGAATCTTCAAAATTGTTTCAATTTGAAATCGAATTGTGGAAAACCATTCTTATTTACTTTTTTTAATGAACAAACTCTTTTATTTTTAAAATAAAACAGCGTACACATAACGTCTCGAATGAGGCTAATGATTCGAGAATGTCGATGACGTTGTTCCGGAAAATTACGATCGCTCACACAAGCACAGAGAACACACTTTATAATTCCTTTACGAGATTGATGCAATTACAGACACGTGTCCTAGCTGTGCGTGAGTTATTTCTCTTTCTCTCTCACCGATCTCTTTGGATTCATTATTAAACACCCGGCATATCGGTTTACTGCGGTTTTCCTTGAATTCTTGCGCGCGTGTCGAACGTACGCGACATGTGCCGCATTTATAACGCGTGACAGTTGGTGCGTTAAAAAGAAAAAAAAAAGTCGTTATACACTGTAATCGCACGCAGCTGCAGCCGCGCGTCTTGTAACCCGCGTTATCAGTAGTAATAATCAGTAAACACATACACACTTCAGAACGAAACTCTCGTAAATTAGACGAAATATGCCTAATTGAACGTCCCATTGTGCCGTCCTTTTCTTCTGATATCGAATCTCGCTGGCGCGACGATAATTAACCTACGTATAAACACGTAACAATCACAATTTATATTTTACAATACGAGAACACGCGGCAAAAACTCGCCGTGCAGTTATTAAACTATTTTTATAAAAAAACTTGCGAATACAATGTTCTCGGAAAACAAACTTCCAGTAAGCTGCAAAACAAATTCTCTCCCTGTTATTGTGTGTGTGTGGGCTCAGTTTTTTTTTTTTTTTCCAATCCATCGCACAAAAATTAAATCATTATCTATAATTTAGGGTTTTCTTTTTTCTGCGATATTTTTCCCGTTTATTTCTGAATAAATAAATTGCAACGTTACTTAATGTTCGGGGGAAAAGTTAGTTCGAAAATCTCTGACCGTTCCCCTTTGTTCTTCTTAATTTGTTCTATGAATCGAGGACGGTGCATCGCGCCGAACGTGTCGTTACGCCCGTGTGTGTCGGCGCGAATATTTACCTTCCCGTTAAAGTTATCCCGCCTTCTCCTCTGTACGGGGGGAGCCGATGGCGCGACGTGTGTGTATTTCGCGTATGTGACATCATTCGCGTGATGTAATCATGGTGAGCGAGGCGGCGGCGCGTCTCCCACGCGCGTTTATTAAATGAATATACAACACACGTACGTAGACCGCGCCGCTCTCTTCTCTATGGGCGCGTACGTTAACAGTAAGCGCGGTGTGCAACCTTCTTGTGTGATATCCGGTGCGAAACCCGCGAGACCTTGGCGGTTAACATGGCAATTGCAATTAACGCGACGGGGAACGAATTGACGAGGGAGGAGGGGAGAGGATTACGACGAGTATCGGAACAAAAATGGGAAAGACACCGATTCTCGATGATTAAGATGCTTTATATAGCACGACGAGCGTAAAACTGAAGCTAAGCCGTGTCCATCAATCAATGATCCAACAAAGAAACAAATAACTTTTGGCGGAGAAGCGAGAAAAAAACGGGGGGATAAAATGTAGACAGAAATCATAAAAGTTTTATCTTCTTTTTTTTTCTCGTGTCGTCGGTTTTATCGGAGAAACATATTACGTAAGCCGTGTGGGAGTCGATTTGAGCAAATGTGTTTTATATGAAGCTCCGAGAATAAAAGGAAATTCGATCGGATTTATTTGTATAAATCACGTACGATTTATAATTGATGCAGCTCTCTTCGTATTGGATTATTCAATATTTGTCTTCAGATACCGAAGATATAATTCCTTTAGTTCGTGAAGTATCTACAGATACTTCTGCTACAAAGTTTGTTTCGTACACAGCGTGTTAACATATCGAGATAGAGAAAAAGTAGATGAAGAAAAATTATTGGGGTGCAAATAAATTTTTATTTGGTATTTGATCTCCTTCGTTGTTGTGCGTGTACTAAGATATTAAAAAAAAAAATATATATAAATTCGAGATTTAGTGAAAAAATCTTGGGCGTGTACACTATCCTGTTATCGGAATATCGTTGCGTAATATTTGATCTTATATTTCTGAGCTCTTCTTATTATGTTTACTTCTTATTATGTTTACTTAATTATTAAAGCATCGCGTATGTGAAAAAGAGATAAGATTACCTCAGCGGCAGTCTTCTTATCTGTCGTATAAAGATTGACCGGCGCGACAACAAGCTGACCGTAGCTCGCCAAGACACGTTTTCCGCACGGCTCCACGTTGCTTACCATTGCAACTACGTGGGTAGCAACAAGGAAGAATTCTTACGATGATGATGATGATTATGTCCCCGTTTTATTCTGTCTGCGTGTGAATCCTGGACCCTTGTGTGTTTCCTGGATTTGTAAAACTTTTGTAGTAAAATATGATTTTTGTAATAATATGATTTTTTGAATCGTCCAGTGATGGGAGAATTTGTTTTTTATTTGGAAATTTGTTTTTACAAAAAAAAGATTCAAACTCTGCGAGCCACCGCGAGATTATTTATTATTCGAACTCGCGAAAAGATGAATCGTCATTTCATTGTTTTACAGGTGCACCCTTTTTAAGGGTTAAGCAGAAGTGAGCTGTTGGTCCGATTGACAAAATGACGACCGACATCTCGGTGGTGCGCGGGGGTTGGGACCCCACGCTACAACAGGAGATTGTCGACGAGTACGAATACGACGGGGGAAACTCGAGTTCGAGACTTTTCGAGCGCTCACGCATCAAGGCACTCGCTGGTACGAAAACGATTTCTCGCGTATCTTCTCGCTTTTTTTATTCGTTCATTTGGTGTTCTTCTATTTTCTCTTACCGCAAATTGCGCAATGATATTTTACAACTTTATTAATAAAAATCTGTTTTGTACATACTTGAACAGCGGTAATCTACGAGTGTGATAAAATACAAAGTTAATAATTACATAATTTGACACATTAATTTCTAATAACAATTTAAATTACATATAGACTATAGAGATATAAATCCACGTTTAGAAAATTGTACGATTAAGCTATCAACAACCACATCCTTTTGATAATCGCTTTAAGAATTTGATAACTCAGCACTTACAAGCAGTTGCTTGCCGGACTAGATTGTGTGTAGTCGAGATATACGTAGTCGCAAAATAACTAACGTGCAATAACTACAAAGTATATATGCGCCTATAAATATATAAACCGTCAGCTCGTAATTTGCTTGATTAAAATGTTAATTAGCCGAGGACAAAGACAATAATTAAAAAAAAAACGTTAGAGTTGTGCAAATTGTTAACATTGAGAATGGACTACTATGATAAAATTGTGTTCGATCTTCGAGGTATATATAAAAAAAAATTGTTATTCAAATAAAAAAAAAAAAAAAAAAAAAAAAGAAAACGGTCGATCATTGAATTACTTTTAAAATCAATCTTTATGCGCCGTAATCGATTGAGATTATTCTCCGTATGACCTTCTTCACCAGGTGAGCGTGAATTAGTGCAAAAGAAGACTTTCCAGAAATGGGTCAACTCCCACTTAGTCCGATGTTCGTGCCGAATCGGCGATCTCTACGTCGATCTGCGGGACGGCAAGATGCTGATACGACTCCTGGAGATTCTGTCGGGTGAACGTTTGCCGCGCCCGACCAAGGGAAAGATGCGGATCCATTGTCTCGAGAATGTGGACAAGGCGTTGCAGTTTTTGCGCGAGCAGAGGGTACATCTGGAGAACATGGGATCCCACGACATCGTCGACGGAAATCCGCGTCTGAGTCTCGGTCTCATCTGGACGATAATACTGCGATTCCAGATCCAGGACATCACGATCGAGGAGACGGACAATCAGGAAACAAAGTCCGCCAAGGACGCTCTGTTGTTGTGGTGTCAGATGAAGACCGCGGGCTATCACAACGTGAACGTGAGAAATTTCACGACCTCGTGGCGGGACGGTCTCGCGTTCAACGCGATCATACACAAACACCGTCCGGATTTGATTCAGTTCGAAAAACTGTCCAAGTCGAACGCGATCTATAATCTCAACAACGCGTTCAACGTCGCGGAGGACAAGCTCGGTCTCACGAAGCTACTGGACGCCGAGGACATATTTGTCGATCATCCGGACGAGAAGTCCATCATTACGTATGTCGTAACTTATTATCACTACTTTTCGAAGATGAAACAGGAGACTGTGCAGGGAAAACGAATTGGCAAGGTTGTCGGCATCGCGATGGAGAACGATCGTATGATTCACGAATACGAGAGTCTTACCAGCGACCTGCTGCGGTGGATCGAGGCTACGATCGAGGCACTCGGTGACCGCAGGTTCGCTAATTCCCTGGTAGGCGTGCAATCGCAACTGTCGCAATTCTCGAATTATCGTACAGTAGAAAAACCACCGAAATTTGTGGAAAAAGGCAATCTCGAAGTGCTGCTGTTCACACTGCAGTCGAAGATGCGCGCGAACAATCAGAAACCGTACACGCCCAAAGAGGGCAAGATGATATCCGACATTAACAAGGCCTGGGAAAGATTGGAGAAAGCTGAACACGAGCGAGAACTGGCGCTACGCGAGGAGCTTATTCGACAAGAAAAATTGGAACAGTTGGCAGCCAGATTCAACCGAAAAGCCAGCATGCGCGAGACGTGGCTGTCGGAGAATCAGCGATTGGTAGCGCAGGATAATTTCGGTTTTGATCTCGCCGCTGTGGAAGCCGCCGCGAAGAAGCACGAAGCTATAGAAACCGATATCTTTGCTTACGAGGAGCGCGTACAGGCCGTTATGGCGGTTTCGCAAGAACTCGAAGCAGAAAACTATCACGACATCGAGCGCATTAACGCTCGCAAGGACAATGTTCTGCGATTATGGAACTATCTTCTGGAATTGCTTCGCGCCAGGCGAATGCGTCTGGAGCTGTCACTCCAGTTGCAACAGAACTTCCAGGAGATGTTGTACATTCTGGACAATATGGAGGAGATCAAGATGCGACTGTTGACGGACGATTACGGCAAGCACTTGATGGGCGTGGAAGACCTGCTGCAAAAGCACTCTCTTGTCGAGGCGGATATCAACGTGCTCGGTGAGAGAGTTAAGGCTGTCGTTCAGCACAGCCAGAGATTCCTAGAGCAGGGAGAAGGCTATCGACCTTGTGACCCGGGCATTATCGTCGAGCGCGTTCAACAACTGGAGAACGCGTACGCCGAATTGGTCCGGTTGGCAATCGAGCGTCGTACCAGGCTCGAGGAATCTCGTAAGCTCTGGCAGTTCTATTGGGACATGGCCGATGAGGAGAACTGGATAAAGGAGAAGGAACAGATCGTGTCCACGGCTGACATCGGTCATGATCTTACGACCATCAATCTGCTGCTGTCCAAGCACAAGACGTTGGAAAATGAGATACAATCGCACGAACCGCAGTTGATGTCAGTCGCTGGAGTCGGCGATGAACTTGTTCGACAACAACACTTCGGTTCAGATCGTATTCAAGAAAGACTTCAGGAGATTCTCGCCATGTGGAATCATCTGCTAGATCTGGCAGCTTTCAGGAGGAAGCGACTCGAAGAAGCGGTCGATTATCATCAACTTTTCGCGGATGCTGATGACATAGATATCTGGATGTTAGATACTTTACGACTCGTGTCGTCGGAAGACGTCGGTAGAGACGAGGCGAACGTGCAATCCTTGTTGAAGAAACACAAAGACGTGACGGACGAACTTAAGAACTACGCGACAATTATCGATCAGCTTCATCAGCAGGCGACCGCGCTGAACGAGCGAGACGCAAAATCGCCCGAAGTCTTGGAGAGACTGACGTCAATAGATAATAGATACAAGGAGCTCCTTGAACTGGCGAAATTACGTAAGCAGCGATTGCTGGACGCGTTGTCGTTATACAAAGTGTTCAGCGAGACTGACGGAGTCGAGCAATGGATTGGCGAGAAAAACAGAATGCTGGACACGATGGTGCCCGCCAAGGACATCGAAGACGTCGAGATCATGAAGCATCGCTACAACGGCTTCGAGAAGGAGATGAATGCAAACGCGTCCCGTGTCGCTGTTGTCAATCAATTGGCTCGGCAGTTGCTGCACGTCGAACATCCGAACTCAGAACAGATAGTCGCGCGACAGAACAATCTCAATCAGAAATGGGCCGAATTACGCGAGAAAGCCGAAAACAAGCGCGAGGAACTGAACTCCGCACACGGTGTGCAAACGTTCCACATCGAGTGTCGCGAGACCGTCTCTTGGATCGAGGACAAGAAGCGTATTTTGCAGCAGACCGACAGTCTGGAAATGGATCTCACCGGTGTTATGACGCTGCAGCGCAGACTGAGCGGAATGGAACGGGATCTAGCGGCCATTCAGGCCAAATTGGACGCTCTGGAAAAAGAAGCGGAAGTTATACAGAAGGAACATCCGGAGGAGGCGGCCGTGATACGCGAGAGAATCGCGCAGATTCATCTGATCTGGGAACAACTGACGCAGATGCTGAAGGAGCGCGACGCCAAGCTCGAGGAGGCCGGCGATCTGCATCGGTTCCTGCGCGATCTCGATCACTTCCAGGCGTGGCTGACGAAGACGCAGACCGATGTCGCCAGCGAGGACACGCCGACCAGTCTTGCCGATGCCGAAAAATTGCTCACGCAACATCAGAACATCAAGGAGGAGATCGACAATTACACCGACGATTATCAGAAGATGATGGAATACGGCGAGAGACTGACGACGGAAGCCGGCGACGGCGACACGCAATACATGTTCTTGCGCGAGAGATTGAACGCGCTCAAAATGGGCTGGGAGGAACTGCATCAGATGTGGGCAAATCGTCAGAATTTACTGTCCAATTCCTTGAATCTACAAGTGTTTGATCGCGATGCACGTCAAGCGGAAGTGTTGCTGTCGCAACAGGAGCACATCCTTGCCAAGGACGAGACACCGGCGAATTTCGAGCAAGCGGAACACATGATCAAGCGACACGAGGCCTTCATGACCACTATGGACGCCAACGACGAGAAGATCAATTCGGTCGTGCAGTTTGCCGGACGTTTGGTCGATGAGGGACACTTCGCGGCCGATAAGGTGAAGAAGAAGGCCGAGAATATAAACGAACGTCGACGAGCTAATCGCGAGAAGGCTAATCAACTTATGGAGAAACTCAAAGATCAACTTCAGCTGCAGATGTTCCTGCAGGATTGCGAGGAACTCGGCGAATGGGTGCAAGAGAAACATATCACCGCCCAGGACGAGACTTACAGAAGCGCGAAGACCATTCACAGCAAGTGGACTCGTCATCAAGCGTTCGAGGCGGAGATCGCGAGCAACAAAGACCGTCTGCAACAATTGCAGCAAGCCGCGGACGAATTGATACAACAGAAACCGGACCTAGCCGAGATAATCAAGCCAAAAGTGACCGAACTCGCTGAACAATTCGTCGAATTGGAGACTACAACTCACGACAAAGGCGAGCGTTTGTTCGATGCCAATCGTGAAGTATTGATACATCAGACGTGCGACGACATCGATTCTTGGATGAACGAGCTGGAAAAACAGATAGAGAGCACCGATACCGGTTCCGATCTCGCGTCTGTGAATATACTGATGCAGAAGCAACAGATGATCGAGACACAAATGGCGGTTAAAGCGAAACAGGTTACCGAGCTGGACAAACAAGCGGAACATTTGCAGCGCACAGTGCCCGACGACAAGATGGAAGAGATCAAGTGCAAGAAAGAGAAGGTCGCCCAGAGATTTGCTCAGCTCAAAGCGCCGCTCATCGATCGTCAGCGGCATCTTGAAAAGAAAAAGGAAGCCTTCCAGTTCCGACGTGACGTCGAGGACGAGAAACTGTGGATCGCGGAGAAAATGCCGCAGGCAACCAGCACCGAATACGGAACCTCGCTGTTTAACGTGCACATGTTGAAGAAGAAGAATCAGTCGTTACGCACCGAAATCGAGAATCACGAGCCGAGAATCAACTTGGTGTGCAATAACGGACAGAAATTGATCGACGAGGGTCACGAAGACAGTCCCGAGTTCCGAAAGTTGATATCCGAGTTGACGGAGAAATGGCGCGAGCTGAAGGACGCGGTCGACGATAGAAACAAACATCTGCTGCAGAACGAGAAGGCGCAGCAATATTTCTTCGATGCTACCGAGGCCGAATCGTGGATGAGCGAGCAGGAACTTTACATGATGGTCGAGGATCGCGGCAAGGACGAGATCTCCGCGCAAAACTTGATGAAGAAGCACGAGTCACTGGAACACGCGGTCGAGGATTACGCGGACACGATTCGCCAGCTTGGCGAGACCGCCCGGCAACTTATAAACGACCAGCATCCGTTGGCCGATCAGATCGCCGTGAAGCAGTCGCAAGTCGACAAACTCTACGCAGGTTTGAAAGATTTAGCGGGCGAAAGACGCGCCAAACTGGACGAGGCACTCCAGTTGTTCATGCTGAATCGAGAAGTCGACGATCTGGAGCAATGGATCCAGGAGAGAGAACTGGTTGCCGGCAGTCACGAGTTGGGTCAGGATTACGATCATGTGACCTTGCTGTGGGAAAGATTCAAAGAGTTTGCACGCGATACCGAGGCGATCGGTTCCGAACGGGTGGAAGCTGTGAACGGCATCGCCGATTCTCTGATCAGCGCCGGTCATTCCGACGCGGCAACCATTGCGGAATGGAAGGACGGTCTGAACGAGGTCTGGCAAGATCTGCTCGAACTGATCGAGACCCGCACGCAGATGCTGGTGGCAAGTCGCGAATTGCACAAGTTCTTCCACGACTGCAAGGACGTTCTCAGCAGAATTCTGGAGAAACAGAACGCCATGTCGGACGAGCTTGGACGGGACGCCGGTTCCGTGTCAGCTTTGCAACGTAAGCACGCGAATTTCATCCAAGATTTGTCGACGTTGCAAAGTCAGGTGACGCAAATCGAAGAGGAATCCGCCAAGCTACAGGCGAGCTACGCGGGCGATAAAGCACGAGAGATCACCAATCGCGAGGCCGAAGTCGTGGCGGCGTGGAACAACCTGCAGTCACTGTGCGAGGGCAGACGAGCCAAGTTGGAAGATACCGGCGATCTCTTCAGATTCTTCAATATGGTCAGAAATCTGATGATTTGGATGGACGACGTTGTTCGCCAGATGAACACGTCCGAGAAACCGCGCGACGTTGCCGGTGTCGAATTGCTGATGAACAATCATCAGAGCTTGAAGGCGGAGATCGACGCCAGGGAGGATAATCTGATGGCGTGCATCAATCTCGGTAAAGATTTGCTGGCTAGAAATCATTACGCTAGCGCGCAGATCAAAGAAAAACTGGCAGCTTTAACCGATCATAGAAACGCACTCTTGCACCGATGGGAGGAACGTTGGGAGAACTTGCAACTCAGTAAGTTGTAAATTTATATATAATAGAAAAATTTATGAAGTCGTGAAAGCGAATTTTGTAATTTACATTTGCGCGGCAATAATTGCTTTTTTCTTGTTTCGCTTCCTGTAGTTTTGGAGGTCTATCAGTTTGCTCGAGACGCGGCGGTTGCCGAAGCGTGGTTAATCGCTCAAGAACCATATCTTATGAGCCAAGAACTTGGCGTGAGTAATCACATCTTTTTTCTGTTCCGAGATTCTCGATCTTTTTTTTTTTTTTTTTTTTTTTTTTTTACAGCATACTATTGACGAGGTGGAAAATCTGATCAAGAAACACGAAGCTTTCGAGAAATCGGCAGCTGCGCAGGAAGAAAGGTTTAGTGCCTTGCACCGACTGACTACTGTGAGTAATTTGACAAGTATTGAAAATACTTTTACCACGGGAATAAGCTATTAAAAAAAAAAAAAAAGATAATAAACGCTTGATATTTTCTCGTTTCTTCTGATGTGCAGTTCGAGTTGAAAGAATTAAAACGACGAGAGCAAGAAAGAGAGGAAGAAGAGAGACGGAAGAAGGAAGAGGCGGCGGCGGCGGCGGAGGCTGCGCGTTTGGCTAAGGCAACACCCGTTACTAGTCCGGATGAACCATCCAGTGAAAGGTAATTGTACAATTTCGTCTCACGACGAACTTGTGTGTGTGTGTGTCGCGCACTGACTTAATGATATTGAAAATGTTTTTGTTTGCCACAGAGCTGACGTTGACGGAGCAACAAGTGGAGAACGCGCCGCTGAAGAGGAAGGACACGGTAATAAAAATCTTCACTTGATAAATTACACTCTTTTACTAATATCAAAACTTATATCGACGACTTATATCCGCATCTTTCAATTTCACTTCCGGTTTTTTGCATTGTATTTGAAGATGTTGAATAACCAATTGGCGTACATTTAATACGCACGGTATCTGTGAGACAAATAATATAAATCGCGTGCTTTTTCTAACGGGAGTCTGTGCGCGTGTCTGTGTGTAAATTTTGAGATTCAGCGTGGCTAAAATATGATCGCGAGAGGTAGTTTCGTAAATCGAGATATTCAAAGACAGAGCTCTCGAGTGTCACACAGTGTGTCTTGCTTCTTCCGTTATTTCTGATGACGATAATAGAATTCTCGCGGCATATAAAAAATTTAGCAATAATTCTGGCTGGCTAATTACGAAAATTTATGGTATTTGTTTGAAAAAGCATGACATCGCTAACAGCACGTTTATATGTTTGCCTTCTCCTTTCTTCCTCTTTCGCCTACGCCTATTGGTCGTTCCGATCCATATTCAAAATCCTTCGCGTCTTCGATCACATCTCGTCTCTCTCGTCCTCTCCTAAATGCACCCTAAAATGCGGCACGGAATGCACGAATCGCAGTGGCACATCGCAAGGCTTCCACACGTACACCGCAGCCTCAAGACAAGCCCAAAGAAGGTGAGTGTGTTCGCGCGTGTATGAAATATTTTTATATATATATGAAAAACCGTAAGAACTTTTACGTCTTTGCTACCTCAAGTGTTTCAAAAAAACCAGGAGAGGGGATTCTTAATACAGATTTATTTACATTAAGTCACATAAGTTTTCCATAGCTTCTCGAACTGGTGATGGACGGATAACCCTCGTTCTCGCAACAATACATCTAACGACGTATATAGCTTTGCCACATCGAAATTCACTTTAGCGTTAAGTTCAGTCATTGCATTTACACCGTAATCTGCGTCTTTCAGCCTTGTATTTATAGCGCGACGTCGCACCTATCGCTCTCGCCCACACGAATCACCGTTTATTGGCTTCTGTTCACCTTTTTTTTTTCTCCGAGCAGGTGGTGATGGCCGTTACTCTGCCCGAGGTGTCTCTCGCCTGACGTATCACAATTATCTCGTGAACGATAATTTTTCTTCTTTTTTTTTTTTTTTTTTAACTTCAGATTTGTATAATACTTGCACATTAACGCTCGAGCAAACCGGAGTAACGCACGAAGAGACGACGTCGAGCAAAATTCTAATTGTGTACAGTCGTGCTTATCCATGATGTGTTGCGAACTCATTTACAATCATGCTGACGCTCTATAGTAGGTAGATTTGAACTCATTTCATCGTACGATTGATCTTGATAATAAACGATGCTTAAGTATCTTGTTAGAAGGTAAGCGCATTCGAGATCTCGTTCGTTATTTTCAATTGTAAAAGCACGAACTGTTGTGTTTTTTTTTTTTTCTTTTTTGTTTGTGTCATGTATGTGCGTGTGTATACAGGATGTCTGAAAACTTTTGACACAGCCGAGGATAGATTCAATCTGAACAGAAAAGTTAATCACCATAAGTTACTAATTAATATGAGCCAATAAGGCGCGTGTATGAAACAATGGTCCGGACTTTATGAGGCGTGTAATTTTCAGTTGTAAAGAAAAATGACTTGTCTCATGCAATGTTCTAAGAAAAAAAAAAAAAAAATCATTCGCTCCTATAGACTATCGTTTCTCGCGCGCTCATTGGCTCATATTAATTAATATATAATTCAATAAATATTGCGAATTTTGCAAAGTGATAGGTGAATCTTCTGTTCAGATTTACTGGATCCATCTTTGCACTTGTGTCGAAATGTTTTAGATATATATAATGTTTCCTCGCGCGAATATTCGGATGGTTATACCGCTGCTGTAAGCAATCAGATGATTAAGTTTTGATTGTTTCAATGTTCTTTCGGTCTGTCGCAAGGCGCGCGTTAAATATTGTCGCCCATTTGCAAAGCAACAATCCGTATAATACCGCTGAATATTGCGCGTGAATAATCACGTAATCAATGCGCAACTAAACCTGAAAAATTAATAATTAGCATGATTTTGTGATTGGTGTGGTGTAGTGCATGCACAAAAACCTAGGCAACTGTCTTTCCGGGAAGGAGAAGGGATCCCTCCTGTCTCGTCAACTTCTGCCAAAACTCCGCCGTACGGTCCTCGCACACCGACAAGTAAGTGTCTCTCAACACGTTCTGTGTATATTAATTCATTGAAACAGTTTTATTAATATCTTTTGTTTTACGTGTTTGTATATTTATTTATACACGTGATGCAACACATGTCATCGCGATTATTTTATTAATTTTAATTACAGATTAATTCAAAAATTAAAATTAACTTAATTAACGAATGTGAGAGGGACGTCGCGAAATTGCAATTAAGTTGTGTCGAAGTATCGCGACTCGTCTCCGGAAGAACTCGCGGCCGTCTTCAACGGTCCGTAGGGACACACGCTGCCGTGTTCGTCCGCGTAACAGCAAAGTTTTATCACTCGCAGAACTTCGTCCACCGAACGCGGCAAATTCTCGTCGTTTATCGTCACGTGGCGTATTATCTGTTGTCTGTCTATAACGAACAGAGCTCTGTAGGCGGTTCCTTCTTTTTCGTTCAACACACCGTAGGCTCTTGCTATCTCGTGATTCCTGTCGGCGAGCAGCGGAATTCTCATTTCGCCCAAACCCCCTTGTTTCCGCGGTGTCATCACCCACGCGAAATGCGCGTACTTGGAGTCCGTCGAGACAGCCACCACTTCCGCTTCTGTTATTTTTTTTTTTAGATGGAAGTAGATTTTTTTTTTATCTCTCTCTTCGTTCTTACCTTCTTATTGCATCTTAAAGTTCTTACCGAGAGCTCGGAAATCGGCGATGCGATCGCTAAACTGGATGATCTCGGTTGGGCATACGAACGAGAAGTTGCAGGAGTAGAAAAGAAGCGCCAGATATTTTTTCGCGTAACTCCGCGACGACAGTTCTTGCATCTTCGCGTCTATTACCGCGGCACCCGACCAGGGTGGAGCGGGCTGCGTCACCATTGGCACGAGATGCATCTGCGGCGTGCGCGGCTTCTCCGACCTTTCCGCGCAAGGACACGAAGGACGAGAGTCCATTTCGAACGTAATAATATTTTTAACGCTCTCGATTGTGTCAGTTTAATAAACCACGTTGCGGTTGTTCTCACGTAAAAACGTTGCGCGCGTGTATGCAATCTTGCACCACACTGATTTTGCTCTCCGTTTTCCACATTTTATGTTTATAAATAATTTATAACAGTTCGTTGTCAGATTACTTCACACGATATAAAAGGTGCAGTTGCGTGGTGCACTTAAAAATAAATAACGCGAGTTTATCGTTCGGTGATAAAAAACTATAGATTATCTTTAAAAACCCTATAGTCTATCTAGAGAGAGATGACAAATATAAAGTAAAACAACGTTGACGTCTTTGAGCTTTTTTTAATGATTTTGTAGAAATTATACAAACACTTTGCAGGCAGTAAAAAAATTTATTCGCGAAACAGCGCGTTGATGATTTCCGTCGCGATAAATTCAAGTTCTTGCATGAGCATGTTGCATGGGTAAATCCTCGTGTGTGTTCTCTTCAAGTGGTTAAAGGGCATGGAAAAAAAAAAAAAAAAAAATTAAAAAACTGCGAGTGTATGTACATAAATGGAGTACACAAATGGGAGGACTGGGTTAGAAACAAATTGTTTACCCGATCAATTCTCTGCTACAAAGCTAAAGTGTCGCGTACAGAGTAAGTAGCTAATAAATGTTGTGTGTGTTACGTTTACGTCGTTAAGCTCCGAAAGGAAGCGGTTCCGAGTCTGGTCCTTTAAGGCGTAAGGAACGAAGCCGCAGCAAATCGCCGTTTAGGAGCTTCCGTTGGAGAAAATCCGCCAAGTCGCCGAGTTTAGATCGCAGTGGCGTGAGTGACGATGAGCACAGCATTCCCGGTAAGTGAAGAAATGAGAAACCACGATCAACAAAAAAAAAAAAAAACCACGAAACTAGTTAGATTTATTCATGTCCACCGATATTCACACATGCCGATCATTGAAGTTTAATTGTTCGCACATTTTTTTTTTTTTTTTAATCTTATTTTTTCTACAGCAAAAAAGCGATTCATCTCGACGTCTAAATAACTGACGACGTTGCCAGACGACGAAAATCAGAAATTTACGTACGATATTTGACAATATGTGATGATTTCCAACTTTGTGATCGAATTCTCCACGTCAAAATTATGATTGTTTCAAAAATTTATTATCACGCATATCATAGAAGTCAGAATTTTGTGTGTTTACATCTCTAACTGTACTAACAGTTAACATTTGCATTTCGAATTTATGTACGTTTTCCAAGAATTATATCTACTAGATTTGAAGGAGATCCATGTGAGATACAATATTTCGTAGCGGACTATCAGAACTAAATTGTTGATCTGACTAACAACAAACGACGGAACGAATCATTGAGATGATATTTAAATCGTACATGTGTGTGTGTGTGTGTGTGTGTGTGTGTGTTGTATATTTGATTTGTTAAACGAACTTTTGAACATATACATCGAACAATGATATTAGAATTATAAGGAAAATAATAAGCATCTTGCGTTGGGCGGAATATATCTCATCGAATGCATGTTACTTAACCTTTGTAATAACAATCCAATAACAAGACGTCGTTGATTATTTGCAGCTTTGACATTTTGTCCAAGGAGCAAGGAGTACAGGCTGGCTGGCCGTTGCTCTCTTCGTGCATAAATGAGCTTACAATACATTACACCCGAGAGAAGATTCTTTTGTAGAAAATTTTTTCTTAAGAAAAAATAAATCACAGATAATAATCCGCGCGAAAACCTTTTTTGCAGAGCAACGAAGTCCCAGCGACGACGAGTTCGAGGGACCGTTGCACCGGAAGCACGAGTGGGAAAGCACGACGAAGAAGGCGTCCAACCGCTCCTGGGACAAGGTGTACATGGTCGTACGTGGACAAAATCTATATGTATATAAAGACCAGAAGTCATACAAAGCTTCGCCCGATCAACCGTACAAAGGAGAGACACCGCTCGATTTGCGAGGCGCGACTATTACCGTAGCGAGTGATTATACTAAGAAGAAACATGTCTTCCGAGTCAAGTAAGTAACTCTCTCTCCGGATTTCGATTAATAAATATATTGCGCGACTGATACAAATGTGTATGTTGTACTTATTTTTACAGGTCGCAAAGCGGATCCGACTTCCTGTTCCAGGCCAAAGACGATGCCGAAATGAACGACTGGGTGTCCGCGTTAAATCAAGCGGCACAAGGAACATCAGGTGCAAGCACATCCAGAGCTCACACTCTGCCCGCTCCGACACAAGCCGAAACCAAGCGGCGTAGTTTCTTCACTCTCAAGAAAAAGTAAGTATTCGAATTGATCAGGAAGAGTATAATTGTGTGTAATTGTCGTACACATTTAAGAGACCAATGATGTGAGAACCTTAAACTTAAGCCAAATAAATTCTGAAAATTCTACACAGTTGGCAAATAAAAATATATTCTCTCTTGTATCTTAATATTTTGAAAATCTCTAAAACTGACTTATAGTGTGATAATTACGACCATTTATATATGATAAAAAAATTGTTAAGTTTTGCAGCATATCGAATTAAGACGTGTACCTTTCTTGTGTACATATAAGGTGTGCCTGTTGTTTTATTATTATTTCACTTCGCTCTTTCGAACACGTCCGAAGATGAATCTGAATAGAGAATATTCTGTTAGCAATAAAAATATACGCGTTATCATCGTCATCATCATCTTCCATTACTTCACTCTTTTAACAATCCCTCATTTTCTTCTCATCCCTTTATATTTCCCATTAACTTCTCCTATTTCGACAAGTAAAAATGTATTTTTCATATAGATCTTCATCACATTTTGATGTATCAGTTCACTTAATCGTAACACGATCGCCAATCTTGGCCGAGAACATCATCATTATCATTCTCGAGTGACGGACGATCATCTTCTCGTTTAAGCGTAAATTCGAGAGAGAGATATGCGCCCTCACTCCTTGATACGAAACTTCCACCTCATCGATCCTATCGCATTCGATCATATTGCATTTATCATATTTTAGAAAAGCCAAAAAGTAGAAAGCGAAACCAATGAACGTATTGAACAGTACACAATTGGAACAACATTTAGAAATGCGGTGAGTCGCACACTAATCCTAGATCATTTTTTACCGTCGTAACTTATTGCACGAGTAAGTCGATCGTCATTCCGTTTATTTTTCCTTTTTTTTTTTATTTATTTATTTATTTATATATAATTTTTTTGTTATCATTAGCTTTTCTGAGAAATTCAACAGGAATGTTCTTCCAATTGTGAATGCGGAATGATTACGTGAATTTTCTCTGAAAATGAGAACATTTTGATGCGTAGAGCTTCTGTGTTTCATATAATAATTTTGTAATCCTGTTTAAATTCGCAAATGTGACAATGTATAATCAAGAGAGTTATTTTTTTCTATCACGCAAAATATTCTATAGACTTTGTAATGAAGACTCTCTCACGCGTTATTGACAAATATATACATATGAAACGCACTTGTGTCTCTACACCACATCAACATCTATTTTCATTAAATCATCGTCATAAGCGCTTATTATTCGCATATACTATCGCTCTTTCAGTTTGAATACTTTTTTTTATTTCGCATTTAAAAATAGTGTGTTATGTAGCTATATATAATCATTGTGTATCATTGTTAAATTTTATATTGTATAGCTATATATATATATATATTTATATTTATATTCTATCACCGCTTTTGACACCGTCATTTATTCGTCACGCTTTTTCTGCTATCAGAATATTCCCCGAGGAACTTTTATCGTAGAAGTAATTATGATGACCTGCGCATCTCAAATGCGTACGGCACACGTATTTCACATGTGACTCCTCAACGACGGAGCACTTGATATAGTTTTTTACGTATTTATAAATGTATAAATATGTATTGATATATAGCGTTGTTCTTACACATACAAAAACAAATTGGCAGTGGCTGTGTAAATAAGATTTAGAAAATACAACATACACTCACTTTCAAGTTCTCTGAGGAAAAGTTTATGTTAATTGATGATGATTAAATTTACTTTTTTAAGTTTTGCGACGTTTTATTTTTTTTTTTTTTTTTTTTTTTTTTTTTTTTTTTTTTTTTTTTTTTTTTTTTTTATTCAAACTGGGAAACGCATCTTAGTGATTTACAAGAGTTTGTTAGCTAATTTCCTACATATCGTATCCTCTCTCTTGTAGCTTCGTCGTCCGTATTGAAATTGCAAAACGAAAACAAATAATGATTGGAAGTGACACAGTTGTAGCAAATTAATTGACCTTATATACAATGTACTTACTACTTTTCACGTTTGCTAATTTTCAGCTAAACTGGAGCAGTGAAGTACGGTTTAAGCCGCTCGTAATGCGCGTCTGCACAACATCGTGTTTATGAAAAATGTTTCGTCGCTCTACATGGTTAAAGCAACGCTAAATATAAAATTAGGGAAGACATGGTGTTATGAAATAAATTGAAGGACGAATATACGAGAGCGGATCTTTGAAAACGCCTACTTTCGAAGAACAGAGATATTTAACGGTTATATGTTGAATATATTTACAAATGTAGGCTAATTGAAAGTCTAATTGAAACTTTAGTTCTTCAATGAATTTTGCAATATTGCTAGTTGAAGGACAAGCGACATTTTTAAATGTCCCACGTTAGCGTGATCAGAATTCTGACGCGAGATTTTGGTTCTGTCACACTCACGTGTGGCTTATGTTATTATTATGTATTAAGATACACAATCATTTTACTGTCATTCATTGAAATAAGTAATGTCTTCTTTATGGTACAAAATATTTTATAAGTTTCTGCAATGTTTCATTACATATCAAAAAAAAAAAAAACTGCAAAGAGTGTAGATTGAAGGAGATATATATCTTACAGTATCTTATATATATATATATTATATATACATGAGGAGCTTAGATTTATATATATATGGAGTTAATTTTTTAATATTTTAACATGCATTTTATTGCATTTTACACACAAGTTCTCATGTTACGGAAAAATATATCATCTCCAACGATATTAAAAAAAAAAAAAAAAAAGAAGTATTCCATCCGTAAATTGCTTAGGATATAATTGCTTTCATTATGTCATATATATATTGCACCACAGTATTTTACTTGACTTCTTTTCTCGCAAACGTGTCCGTTTGCGTTTGAATGACTGCCATATATTTTAAGAGAGAGAACCACACTAACTTGGGACATAATATTATTATGAAACTAGCTTTTAACAAATTGTTAAATATATATGCAGCGCCCCGAAGGGAAAATTGCATTGAAGAATTATAAAGAAAATGTGTAATAACTTAACAAAAAGAGAGAGAGTTTCCCTCCTCCCTCACCTCTTATACGATCCCAAATATATCATTCATTTTTGCAGAATTGGAAGATTTTAAAAAGTCGATATTTAAAAATTACACTCGCGCGCAAATGTGCACAGTTTGTATTAAGTGAGTGCTTAACGGTAAATTATTATCCGTATTATATCATTTTCGCAAATCTACATCTTACATGTCTGTCTCACTTGATCCCAACTTGACATTTCGTCGCGTGACGCGCGGACTCTGTATTTCTCTTTTGTAAAATTGTTATAAATGTTTTTTTTTTTTAAATATTTATCACGTTCAATTTTGTTTTTCTAGAGTGTAAGTCTATATTATGTGAAATTCTACAAATTCTTACATAGAGAAAAACCTTTTTTTCTTTTAGTTTAATGTATTTTAACATTTATTATTGTTTTACGCGAGAGAATATGTTACGATATGATTTATTCATTTCTCAATGCGACTCGTCCAATCGATTCGGCATATCGTTTTGCTTCCTGGTTCTAACCGATGGTATAAGTATAGAAAGTGGTTTTTTCATGTTGCGCAACCAATGAAATACTACATGCAATATATAGTATACTAGTGTATATATGTACATATGTAGTAATATATGTAGTATATATATACCAGATATACTATATATTACAAGTATAGATCTATACTTATGCCATGGTTTCTAGTGATATGCGACATTTTTTAATTCTTCGATTCGACGTATAAAAAGATGGGATATTTACGTCTTTTTACAGAGCGATTGTGCGTTATCAGCTTAAAACGCAGCTTAAAATTATTCAGACCTTTGTATATATAAAACTACATACACACACACACACACACACACACACAAAATTGTCCGAGAGAGAATAATTCTAATCAAAATATTCGTATACTTGCTTGACATATGTTATAATTTTATGCATGTGCATTTAGCATAAAGACATTGAGTATCAGAGTCGCATTGCTTAAAAAAAAAACAAAAAACAAAAAAAAACAAAAAAAACAAACAAACAACATTTGGTATGTCATAGAGTTATGTGTTTATATATATATATATATATATATAAATATATATCTATAAAAATATTATAAATACAAAACGCGATGAAAAAGAAAACATATATTAAATTATAAGAGATAAAAAAAGTTATTATAATAGATAATATATATATATAATAATAATTGTCAAATTAAAAACATTGTGGCTCTTTTCGTTTTAAACTAGCCTCGTGCTTCTTATCTTCGAAAAAAAGAGGTATCGTCAGATACCGCTTGTATCTTCAAGAAAGAAGTATCAGGGCAGCTTTTACTAGGTGTCATTATTAAATGATTCTCTAAATCACTACGATTAATACATCTGTAATTAAACAGGGGCGCTTTAATACGAAAAGAACTTGAATGCGTATCATTGAATACTCGCTTGAATTATATTACAAGATTTTTGGTAAAAAAAAAAAAAAAAATATACGCATCTGTGGCACATTATCACCTCTCTCCTCAGTAGGAAGAAAAAAACGTGTTTTCTTTGTATCTGATACTCTACGCATTAATGTCATATAAATAATTCGCCTTATTGATTTCGTCTCTTCTTCACTTTGTAAAACGAATACTCGAATATACTCTCACTTTCTTGTCATTGTCATTGTGTGACGCGCGAAGACACTACAACGGTGTGTGCGCACTAATTTTCGAATTTGATTAAGATCATGTGTAATTTTTTAATGTGCCTTTTTATAGCTTCATTGAGAAATAAAAAAAAAAAAAAAAAAAAAAAAAAAAAAAAAACCAACTGACAGACACACTCGTCCAGGAAAAAAAAAAAAAAAAACGAGCAAATATAAAACTGTCCCAAGATTCTATTCTCGATCTCTCCTAATTCTCCCACAATTCTTTCCGTTTAACGCGAACTAATTGTCGGCGAAACAATGGAATCGCTGTAGAGCGTTTGTAATATATGTGTGTGTACAATTTGCATCAGGTCGTCGCGATACCGGCAATATGCGCGACAATAGCCGGCCGTTACAAAAGCAAGTTCGCAAAATTAGTTCGCGCTAAATGTCAATGGGGAGACACACGTGTGCGAGCGCACGTTGGCACACGACAATGTTACGAGGATACATACGTACATGGCACAGTTTCTATTCTCAACAAATTTTTATTCGCGCACTTTTGCGAAGAGCTTAAACAAACAACTTTCGTCGCAAAGAAAAAAAAACCGAATACGGCGGTGATAAGATAAAATCTTTTCTGCGGAAATTGTGAATAGTATGCGCATTTGGTGAATCATCAGCGCGAAATGCGCAACAAAATACTGTTCACAAGAAAAAAACCAAAAAGCGACGACCGTGTAACAGACGTGACGTAATTAATTAACGACGCCCGCCCGTGTCGTTTTCCTGTTTGTGAACATAAATTATTCAATTATCTCTCGATAAAACGAGGTAAGATACACGGCTTTTAAAGCGTGACAGTTCTTAAAGATGTTTTTCGCAGTAAAATGCGCGTAAGAAGCTATTCTAGAATATTAAAAATAAACTGCACTAAAGTTTCATTGCCAACTCGGATAAAGCAACAGCGAGAATGTTATAGACACAGGCAACGTGTTTGTTTCGGTTGTAATTTTTGTTGTAATTGGTAAACGGGTTTATACGTCTCGAGTTTTGTTGTGGTTTTTTTATGTCAACTACTATTGGATCAACAATTAAAGACTAATTAAATTAATTGTAAACGCTATTTTATCCAGGCGAAATGTTTATGGAAAATATTTCCATAAACTAAATCAAGAAAACTTCGAGAGCCGTACGCTATAGATGTACATGCGATATGTATGTAAATATTAAATTTCAAAATTGTTATTCATTTCGAATGTGTATTAATTTACACGTTAAAGATATATTTTGCACGTACATCAATCAGCGTTTGTGTGACTCTCAAAGTCCTAATTTTTGATTTAGTTTCTACTGAATAGAGTCGCATATTTATTATATTTCCAGACTACGATATTTTATCTAGATAAAATAAATATTGTTTGACCTTGCTTTTTTTTTTTGTAGTGGATTGAAAATCGAAACGACGTGCAAACGCGTCTTATCTCTTATAAATTTTGCACAGAAGTGACTCGAACAAATAACACGCTTTTACATTCTTGTCTGATGCTCAATCAATCAATCAATCGATCAATTCAACAAGTTGTCGTGTATCAACGCAACGTGGAACGAAACTTGGCGAAGATTTGTGTGTAATTTTACTTACACTAACTGTGAAATGTGTGTTGTACATTGCGCTCTTAATAAATGATCGCTCAAAAAAGCGGCGCAATTGTGAAAGTTTTAACTTTTCCGCTTTTGCATCTTCAATCGCATCGGCTTTCCCACCTGCGTGTTTGCACATTCTCTTTGAAACGCGACGCTTTTCGAATTTTTACGATCATTTTTACGATCGAGAAGTTATATCGCGAACGCATTTTATCACGGCGACATTACATGTATGTATGTACGCGTCGCGATCATCTCCAAGGATGAATTATATGAGCGCTTGGTGACGGCGTTGTTATTTAACCGCAGGAAGTGAAACTCATTATCTAATATACTTTTATCGTTACATTTGTCGGCTGTCATTAAAAGTATACTTGCTGTTTAAATGATGATTTATTGACTTTTTTTTTATGATGAGAAATTCTATGGAGTCTCTCGTTTCTTTGTTCATCGCCCGCAGATGTTTGTTCGCTCTGTATATTTCGGGCCCAGCAGTTTAAACTCCAACTATAAAGCCGGGACTACGTTCAGGATTTTGGAGAGAAAGGTACGTGTGTGCTCTCTGTATTTCCTTCATAACTTTCTCTATAACAAATAAAATACTTGACATAATACTAAATTGATAAAATCTTGCAGAAATCATATGTTTGGAAGCGAGAACAATCTTTTGTTAGCAAATACTGGAGATCATCCGTGAATGTCTTGTTTTACAGATTATATATATATATATATTTCAAATTTAAATAAAATGTCAAAACACGCAACAAACGTTACATAAATAATCAATAAGGTTACATATATCGACCACTAATTTCAAGATTAGTTCAAGGTCACGTTATGAGATACAGTTGCACTTGCCATTGCGTGAAGCATGCGATTATAAAATCGATTAGTATTCTGTACGTATAATTATACTTATATGTATATATTTCATTTAAATAAAATAAACCTCTTATCGAGCTAACCTTGATGAAAAGACGCTTCATCCAGAGAAGCGTAAATAATACTCCATTTATGTTTACTGATAAATACGATTTTGCAAAATGCGACTTTTGCACATGACACACAAGTAGGGCAGATTGTCACAAATCATTAAGACGGATTTACACATTTAAATTGCAATCAATGTTTTCAATGCGTCATGTGTGTAGAGATACTGTCCAATAGAAAAACGCGCTTTCCTAAACGCTCTAGCCAATAGACAATTCCGCTTGTGGTAAACAAATCTTCCCGTTGGAGCGCGACTCTGATGCGCGCATGCGCCGTTTATTTGGCGTGATCTCCACCCGAAAACGCAACTCCCCTCCCCCATGGTACTCATTTAAAGACACTCTTTCTGTCAAGAGGAAAGTCAGTGTAGGAAAGATGGCCGGCCGGTTGATCACGGCCAGCGCGGCCTTTTATCTCGCGTTGTTTCTCCATCAGGTTCTGCCGACGGAGTGCAATTACGGCGTGCGTTTTGGCGACAAAGCGAGGAGATTGCATCTAGCGGATGACACCGATTCGCCGCATCGAAGACCGCTGATCATCGACAGACAGGATTACGAGGAAACGTCATCGCGCGCGCGCCGAGAGGCGCCGAATCCACCTGCGTCTACTACAAAGTTTCCAAACAACAACCCAAACATTACGACGAAGGTACGCACAGCGCGCGCGCGCGCGCGCTTGCTCCCGCGCGTCGCCAAACATCGTCGGACGAGAAGATTCGAAGGTCGACGACGATGCGTCGCAATTTCAACCGGTTGCGGTGGTTTTTCCTGTCGTGAAGGCATAAAAAAAAAGCGACAACAAAGTGCACATCACGCGACGTTGTGCGGATAGACACGTCGCACAAAACGCACACACATATATATATATATATGACGCGTCGATACATATGATGTACATATGTGTGTGCCGCACACACGCTCACTCACACACACACACACACACACAAAAATAAAATACATTTCTCCCTCTCAGCGCTGGATGCTGTATCATCGTCTCGCGGAATTTTTCCCAATGGACCGTCCGAGAGCGCGGACAAGCGCGGTCTTTGTGCTCGCGACGCGCAGACATGTTCGAGCATAATTGCTCGTATTATCTCTCTTCCGGAGTAAATTTAATCAATCTCGGCAAAACGGAGCGATCCGCTCCGTTATTGACACGCAAGGGGTCAACAAACCCGCCTTCTGTATCTTCTATCCCTTTTCTTTTTTTTTTTTTTTGTTTGTTTTCCTAGCTTTTCCTCCTCTTTTCTTTTTTCTCGGCAGGAACGGGCTCACCCGCGGCGACTTTGTGAGCAAACTACGTTTTGTTGTCAGCCGCGTTCAAAGTGCGCGTCGCAATTTATTCCGACGAGTCGTGAAAAAATCGTGTTATGGAAATAACATTTTCAAACACAGAGTACATATATAGTTTATGATACAGAAGGTTATAGTTCTTTTATATATCCTATATGTCATTGTCACATGCTTAGTCATACGTGCAATCTGAAGCACGCTATACTTATCTGAAAAGATAACAACCGAATCCGCTTTCTACAATTACAAGTATTGATTCTTGGTTTTCACGTTGTATTCTAAGAAAATTTTTAATTTTTTTTTTTTGTTTTGTTTTGTTTCGTATTGTCACTTAGACATCTAGATATCTACTCTTGCGTATTACGTTTACCTGATAATCTACAATATTAATATATTAAACCCTTCGCATATACAGACAAAAACGACCTACTAGTTAGACCGGGTCTGTGAGATCTACGCGACTTTAAAATCGAATATCTCTAAAAATTCGATATTTTTTCAATTTTGTTTTCTTGAATCTAAACTTTGAACGATTCTGCATCGATCGAAACACAAATTAAAAAAAAACATTTCTAGCATTTTTGAAGATATATAGCGTTAAAAAAAAACTAAGGTTTGCTAGAAACATCGGTTGGAAATTTTTGAGTGGGTCTGTATGCGAAAACGGTTAAGGACATTGTAAACTTACATAGAGATTAATTTGCAATGTGTGTGTACATTTTCAGAATTATTTTAGAATGTGTCATAATAGTACGCAAAAAAACCGGATAGTTTACTTTCATTCTCTCAATTTGTCAGATGAATTGACGTTTACCCGATTATTCAGTAATTTGCATATTTACATTCTTGTGACAGGTTTTTTTTTTTTTTTTTTTTTTTTAACAAAACTTTTAGATTGCGAGTTGTTTTATTTTAACACCGACCAAAGCAAAACTTGATATTAGTTGCTAATCAGGCTGTTGTAATTTTCCATGAATCATGCACACGTAATGATTCATCTTCTGTTACACGACATGTGCCACTGGTTAATGGGATGTTGAAGAGTATATGCGCGAATAAATCTATAATTAGAGATATTGCAACTGGGCGTTTCTTTGATACTTTTTGGCAATCAATCAATAAGATTTGCCTTTTGTTTGATGTGTTGAGATTATATATATATGTATATAATTTCATCTATACATATATATAAATAAATTGTAATAAATGTTTTCAATGCGTCGTATCTGTACAGAACTGTCCAATAGGAAAAACGCGCTTTGTATGTATCTTATTTCTTATCTCTTATTTTTTTTTTTTTTTTTTTTTACTTGCTGTTTGCTTATGACAATACGTAAATTACATTTATTTGCCTCTGTTATCTGCGAACTTGTATAAATATTACTTTCCTGCAATATCCTTCTCGTCTCGTGTACAACAAACAGTTTGGTTTTTTTTTTTTGTCATTACAGGTCAATGCTTTAAATGATTCTCATCAGCAACTGATGGTACATTGGGTCGGAGAAGGCTCAAATGTAATAATATGTCTAGCGAGAGACAGCACGCCAGTGGTGCGTTTTCAGACCAGCAGAGTTACCTCCGCGACCCATCCTAGCGCTGTGTATATAAGTTACGATTACGGTGATACGTTTGAAAATAAGACTGAATTGTTCAGGGTCTCAGACGAACAGAATGCTCAATATGCGGTTGTAGACAAGTTCACTAATCATCCAAAGTATTACGAACATGTGAGTTAATATTTACGAGGTGTGGCAACGAGAATTAATGTTTTTTTTTTTTTTTTTTTTTTTTTTTTTTTTTTTTTTTT
>QVOB01002314.1:0-10267 GCA_014839585.1 Pseudomyrmex concolor | reverse complement strand
ATAAACGTATCTCTTGTCGGAATTTTCATGATGTGTCTAATGTTTTGTTTTTAATATTTATACATGTTTATATAGTATAACATACAAAATACTTTTTTTTTATTTTATTGAGATTAAAATTCGTACATGTAAAGATTTGTACATGTAAACATTATTACGTTAAAAATACATGTTTTAAGTAACAGGAGATTAAATAATATTTGAGACACTGCTCATGAAATTGCGACAGGAATCTTATAAATCTAAGAGGTTTGTAATAAAGTTTTGTTTGTTAGTGTAAAAATTCAATATTATACTCTAATAGCAAAAATACCCATATCTTATCTTTTATCATCTATAAGTTAGGCACAAGCGTAATTGCTTCTTATCTTTAAATTTAATTATTATTAAGAACATTTAACGTTTCATATTTTTGACTCGATATATATTTTTAATGTTTTATAAACTTCAAATTTGCTGAAATAAATAATATACTAAAAGTGATTGGTTCACAATCAAAACACATCTTCTAGTAATAGAGGGATAAAAAAGATAATAATTTTATGTACAACTTTAAATAAAATGTGTGCATTTAAGTGTAAAGGATACATACTATAATGATTACATTGACGATAATTTCCTTGTCCACTCATTGTTGAAAAAAAAAAAAAAAAAGAAACTTACTTAACGTATAATTGGCCGAAAAAAACCAACTTAACTTAACCCTGAAATTAGCGCTCGAGAGAGATCCAATGTTCTCTTATCGGTTAAATAATCTGGAGAAGATTGTCAATTACGTCGCTATAACGTCAAAATCGACCTGAAAATGTCAGATACGTGAGTATCAATTTGCATACTTCCTTCTCGTGTATATTGAATCGGCGATCGTGTTATAAACTTTATTATCGATCTAGTCTCGGCATTATAATTCTTCTGATGGCTATAAATCTGTTCCTCAGGGAATTACTTCCTAATTACTAGCACGAGAGCGCCCGGCGTATGTTTTACGAGGATGCTCGGCGGTAAAGTAGCCTTGGTAGCAGTCTGACGTTGTCACTGACTGTGAAATTACGTAGGCAGGTAGGTACGCGCGCGTGGCGCGCGGACATAATTGAACGCACGCCTGGAAGAAGATTGAAGCGGTCCGACTGCGCGTCGTGAATCTCGTGTATCTCGTTCCGAGATATTAGAGTGATTCAATATTCGGCCCGAAGAGTCAAAGGGTCACCGCGTGTAGGAGGGACACGTCTCTCGCGCGCCTGACCATATATCACAAACTGCCGTTGGCGCGTACGTGGAATAATTCCACAAGAAATTGCACGCGTCACACGCGAGTAACGCCTTTGAGCCTGGGAGGCTTTTCACCCGTTGGATAAAAAATGGCATTTCACATTATTCTATTTTTGCGAGAAGTTTGCGTGTGTTGCCGAAAAATAATAACACTGAAAAGAAATTATGTTTTGTGTTTGAAAGTTTATATAAAAATATAAGTTTTAGAGATACTTTTTTCTAATCGAAAACAAAGACATTTTGCAAATTTTCAAGATGATGCTTGATACATGTACATAAACGTAGAGAATCGATGATGCGCATTTAGTTTTGAAACATTAGAGTCATTACTCTCTCTAATTAAGAAAGATTATATTTCCGTTTTCTGTTTATTCGCGCCAATAGTAATGGAAAACAGCTCGTGAATTCAGCTTTCATCATAGTCGAATCAATACGTCGGTCTGAGTTATGTTCGCGGACGCGCACACTTCGAACATAGAACGCCAAGGAAGTATCGAGAAGAAGAGAAAGAGAGAAAGACGGACAATCACGTCGACGAAAAAGAGGTCGTTGTGGATAGAAAGAATTCGAAAACTTTTTCAGAGGTGGAAAGATCGTCGCCCTTCTCGCCGGCCCCGGCTCACAGGAGACAATCCGAAAGTAACTTCTGGTATGAGCTACCGGTGTCCAACGGGAAACAATCGTCCGTCACGATCGCCGGGCGTAGCCGTAAGTTTGGGACAACTGTTTTCCCGGTTAACCTATCTCAGTTAAACATTAGATTTATCGACATATTTTCTTAGTCTTTCTCGAGAGAGACTTTATTTACTTTTGTCCACCTCTCACCTTCATCTCGTCGCTACTCGCGCGAACATTCGCTCTGTTTCGGGAAGTGAGAACCTCCGCGCTCCAGACACCGCTCGATCAGATTCGAGGGGGATAGCAGAGTGCGGAGTTTAATCGGAAAGCTGATCAGTTTGTACAAATTCTATTTCGAGCAGATGGGAAGGAAAAAAAGAAACTCGTGACGTGAAAATTGATAAGATTTCGTTTTCACATTGGAATTGCATTCGTAGGATGTTTGTGCGAAACTTGTATAAAATTCTAACAACGCGCATCCCTTATTTGTTATCGATTGGAACTTAATCGCGAACGGCCGATTCATTAAACCGAGACAATTGGGTAATTAACGGGAATTTCTATTACTGCGATCGTAAACGACGCACCGATCGCTACGAATATGAGGAGATATTGCGTGATCTAACTGCACTGTGCGATCGTCCGAAACGATCATTCGGATGCATCTCGACGGAACTTTTCGAATAATTCGTAAAAACCCACAGACGGACAAACAAGTCCATAAAGACCTTGCGTCATCCTACTGTTCCTCTTTCTCCTCGCGTCCAGCTTTCTCTCTTTCCGACCAATTTTATATATTCTTTTCAACCATTATCCGTCGGAGTATAATGTAATTTGTATATTAATAAATTACGCATGTATTTTAGATTTTTATTCGCGAGAATAGAGAGGAAGTAGAGTCGCTTTTATTCTCAAGAGCAGCAATTCACAATTTCGCAGAACGGATTTGTAAGAAATCCGTTCTAATTTACTCTTTCATTTACTTTTTTTTTTTTGCGGACGTTGAGCACTATAATTCGGAGGGATCGGCAGCGAGCACTCTCTCGTCCGACATGGCAATTAGTCTAGATTAATTCCTCAAAAATGAGAAACGCACGCATGTCTGCGGTAGGTACAGATCTTTTGGGATAGGGACCTCGCGCGAAGTCGAATAATAAAAGGCTAAAGGCCATGTAGCCACACACGAGGTTCAAGTTGGTGTCTGGCTTTTCTCTTTCTCCTTCCGGTATTTTCTCCTCTATTTTTCAGATTTTATGTACACCGATCCGAGTAAATGCACCTTAAGTTATCAGATCTGAGAGTTTATTCAATATGACGTTCTCAATTAGACGCTTAGTGTCTCGAATATTGTGCGTTATTTATCTAATTATCTTGGAATAATATAATTTGTAATGAAAGATTACGATTATAATTGAATGTCTTGATTAAGTAACTCTAAGATCTATACCCGACTGTTAAGGTAATTCATGTCGATAAACCTACTGCGCTTGATATGCACGTTTCGTTGTGCACGCCAATACGATGCGTGGCAGTGCACTTTAATACCGTGGCGCGGCCTACTTAGCGGCCGGCTTGATTAACATGAAGTGATTAATAGTTCGCTCCCTTCGTTCGTAACCAACCCCAACGCAAGCGACGGCATCGGAGATCTAATCGCACGATATTTATTACCCTGTGCGCGTCGTCTACCTCCAGACTCCCCTCCCGGCCACAGCGATTTTGCGAGAGCTCGTTCCCCCTCTTCTCTGCCGGTTCCAACGCAACTCCCTTCCTTCGTTCCCGTCCTTTTCGATTTCGTTTATTTTGGTTTTTATTTTCGTCCCACATCGTCTCTCCGGGGCCCGAAAAGCCGGTCTCCGCGAGTTCTTTGCCTTCCTGAGTTTCGACCTTCCAGCATCGTCCGAATTCCTCTCTCGGTTCCCGTTTCGGCTCGATACCAAAACGGGAAGTCGCTTTTTAACAGTCGCGGTTTAACGATATTTATTCATTGCAGAGTTTATGACGTACAGCGAATATAATATCATTTTAAAAAGCGACGATAAATTTTTCATTCGTAGATTTTACTTCGGTATTATACGCTCGCTTTGTTTTATGCACGCAATGAATGTTATTTAAGAACGTGGCTGTACGTGCGTAAACAAATATCGGTACGTGTATTTCATTCCAGTGGAAAAAAAAAATTCTACGTGTATCTGCGCTTTTGATAAATTCGAGACGATACAATTCTGCGAGAAATACATATCTAAGCTCGTTTATTCTCCCTTCACGTGTTGCGTCAGCGTTACGTTGGCGCCGCATTAGTCTATCCACAATCTTGTAGTTACAATCCTCACATTCGACAACTTGCGATTGTTCTAGCCAGGAATGACTATCTGTGAATAGGAGGTACAGAATAGGAATACACTTTTACCTTTTTACACAATTGCGTTCTTCGATTATTATCGCAATTGAATATCCATATCTATCGATATTTGTCAGCCATCTCGTCGTCTTCATGGCCGAAGCCCGTGTGTAGCGGACAAAGTCGTTGCGCGTTTTATTGCGCCCAATCGCTTTTCGCTATTTATTTCGGGCAACGAGCCGATAATTAAAACGCTGTGTAATTAGCAATTACACAGCGTTATTAATAAACGCGCGTTATTAACAACGCAAACAACAGTTCGCCGTCGGCGAGTCGGCGCGCGTGTGCCATATGCGAGATACTTACTGACCCCGCGGTTAAATAGGCGGGTATCGCAAATTATAGATGGTTGGCAGTGTATATCGTATGTACGTTTCGTCATGCATACGAAAGGCATTCCGATCTTGGGGGCCATCGGCGCTCGGATTTCAACGCTTACGAAGCACCGGCCGATATTTGGATACACGTGGGACGTGGACGTGGTACAGAGCTCGTAGCTTATACGTGCGAAGTGCAAAGTGCGCGGAAATTAAACCCGCTGGAAATCCGACGAACGTGATCGGCGTCACGACGGACGGTACATGTTTTAACAACGGCCGCGCCGATTTCGAAACACTTTTCCCGGTAGGTGTCTGTTTTTATTTTTGTTTGTGTCTCTTTTGCGTGCCTCTTTTTGTTTTGTTTGTGTCTGTTTTAAATTCGAGGACGTATTTTGAAACGGTAAAAGTGGAAAGGTAGATAATAATAATAATAAATCTTACACCTTAAATTGTAAAAAAGTATTTTAAACAATGCACACACAAATAACATTAAAGCGATATATTTAATTGAACACTAGTAGTAATAAACGAATCATCTCTTCAAAAAACGAATTCTCTCAAGGCAACAAATGCTTGTTATCTCAGCGGAGACGTTTCGAAAACTTACGCGTCTCGCGTCTGCCGTAAATACGGGAAAGCGATAGATCGGAGCAATTGTGATCGGGAGAGAGAGGCGCGAGACATTGTCTCTCTCTCATGGTACCGTCTCCCACGACATTGTTGGACGGCCTTATTATCCCCCGGAACCCTTTGATCGATACGAACAGACATCGATAACGGCGCGATATTTATCGTGCGGGTATATAGGCCCGGATAAACGCGCACGGTGTAGCGTTACACAAAAGAGCGTGATGCATGATGGTTGTATGGGGAATGAGAAAGGGCGAGGTGAACACCTTGTCTTTCTGCGTTCGTAGGTGTTGCCTCAAAAGGCCTTACAAAGGAAAGTTCGATCTCGTTCATGCGCGACACGCACTCTCACAGACCTACACAATTTTGTATTATATGATCTTCAAGACAGATTCGAGTTCAAGCTATCTGTCTTTGTACGGAAGTGCGTCGGTCCGGCTCGTCCAATTAAAAAATACGTTTCACAATCAAACACCGATGCTCAGAAACATTCTTCTTCAATAAAGAAATAAAAGACTGAGGAGAATGAAGGAACAGGAGAATATATACGCGAGAAGGAGTGGCACACACACTTTAGATCAAAAGAAACACGTCGCGGATTTTACGTATCTGACACGCGTTTGATATCAGCGAAACTATTTATAAACTACTTTCGATCGAAAAACGCGTGATTTTGGAGTCGGATTACTGTCGCTATTTCAAGAAATAACAATAGGAACAGAAATAGCAGTGTTCTCCAATTACAACGCAAAGACCTCCCACAATATTCCTTTCGTTTTCCGCTTGGATGAATACGGAGGGATGAGATCGAGCAATTAAATCGTTAATGACTATTAGTTTGCGGCCGTGATTGAAGTCAATTTCTCAACGGAGAAGCGTAGGGCGACCGATGGCGGGAAGATACGATCCCGCCGTGCGCACACGCGTGGAATACCGCATTAACGGCCGGAACTGTTATCGACGTCTCTATTAGGAAGCTCCGTCCGGTGTGAGGGAAACTCTCTCCTACCCAACACCGTCGCTTCCGTTTCCGAATTTAATATCTCTCGCATCATCAATGCGAAATTCGTCGCGCCAACTTCGATCCGATAATCGATAATATACGGAGGCGGCGATCGGATAAGTGGATAAAGGGATTTTCGTTGTAAGATAATGTGTGCATCGTAATATAATATCTCAAAGATCAGTTTTTTAATATCTTTTCAATTCAACTTATCATATATAAACGCTAGAAGAAGCGTGTTAAAAATATATCGCATAACTACACGTCACACGTCAAAACGAGACGTTAGGAATGCAATAAACCTAATGCGTTAATCGGCGTGACGACCGATCTCGATTTGCGACAGGACGGGCGGCAGGTCAAAGATCACGGCGGAGAGAGCTCCCATTCGTGGAAAGGGGAAACGAAGTGGCAGGCGAGAGAGGATAATAACGTAGGTAGCCTGCGGCACTGGATGATTAATAAATCAGGCGTGCCGTTGAGAGAACAGTTTAACCCCGCGACCCCGGCGCGATGCATCGCGCTCCTTTTCATTTTTCCTCGTTCCCCCCATCTATTCGCATCGCGGCGGCTCTCACGCGGCGCGCGTGAATCTCCTTTTGGCGAATTCTTTTCGGCCAAAATGGACGCGGTGCGCTTCTCTCGTTCGCGCACGTTCACGACGATACAGATACGGCATGTCTAATGGCCTTTCCCACAGGCCTTAACTCCGAATGTTAATTGTTGCTTAAATTTATGACAGCCTTCTCCTCATCTCCGCGCTCTCCCTTCGTCTCTCGGTCTTCTCTTCGTTCGTTCGAAGCGGCTCTCTCTCTGTTCCACCTCAATTCCGACCGAATATAACCACCGGACGATCCATCCAGTCAGGAACAAACGAAGGCCCGACGATTAGCAATTCGTGCCGAAACCGACGAACAAGGGCGCTAACCCGCCCTTGTCACCGCTGTTGTCGAGAACTTGAAACTTGCGACGAGGACAAACTTCACGAACAAATCTGTTTCGTCAAAGACGAGCGCGAACAAAAATCGAGAAGATGAAAAATGCACAATAGTTTACATTTAAAATTTAGTACAACGATGTTCGCTCTAAAGGTCAGCTGAATTGTCTACTGAAATATCGCGTGTTTATTTGTTCCGAAAAATGTCGCGTACGCGTCGATCGCGCACAGTAGGTCAGACTTCTCATTTGGACAAAACGTCCGTGGGAGAGTTTGTATTACGCTTGTGTTCTCATCTCCGCGCGCGCACGCGAGAGAGAGAGCTTTCGCAGATTTGCGCAATACCGCTGAAATATTTGTCAAGTGTCTCGAATTTCTGGAATATAAGTCGTTAAACCTGTGATATTCCTCCGTGAAACTATCGCCATTCGTTACACGGGACATAACGTACGACGTATTTTACTTGTGAACAAACAGTACTAGAATTTATATAAGGCTGACCGATTTTCCGCGGGCCGTTTGCTTATCATTTTCGCGTTACGGGAATCGAGAAAAACTGACGATCACAAATCACCGAAACGTTGCTTTTATTCGACTAGTTTTGAAAAAGGAACGCATTTTGACATTTTTCAACACGGTAAAAAAAAAAAAGATTTTTCTCAGCAAAAAGAACTTTCTCTATTGAACATAATCTCGCGCAGTTTTTTTTTTCGAACAACTGTTAGATTAGACGTAGTACAATCCGAATATTTGGGTAAAACAAAACTCCTCTCTCGAGTTCGGCTCGTCATCGTCGGCCAGCTCGGGCGTTGACTTTCGTGGAGGACGTGGTGATGAGAACAACGTAGGATCAACGCGCCGGTACAGAAGATGCGCGCATTAGTCGCGTGGACCGGATGACTCAGAGATTCCTGGAGCCGAAGACTGACAAGCGAAATGGGTCAGACTTAGCGGTGCACTTAATAAAAAAGCGAGAGATAGCGCAACGGGCACCGGTGATTACCATATGAATTGGTGGGCACTGTCCGAAAAGAAACACACACGGTACGCGCGTTGCGTGGCCGTATACGCAAGACGCGCGCGCTTCATGCACGCCCGCCTATTGTGTGTGGTCTCGAACGTGTGCGTGCGCGCCTGTCATCAGCTGTCAGCGGCGGCGAGCTTGACGAGCCATCGCTCACCTCACTGTCAACGGGTTTCCAACGCACACGCGCTGCCATACGACGACCGCGTGCGCCACGGCAAGCGCGTGCGTGCGTGCGTTTGCGCACGTTCCACCGTAACCGGTTTCATCACGAGCGCGCCGCGACGTCACCCCTTTACACAAAAGCGCACCGTCTTGCGCTTTATCGCCTCCCGCTAATTTGATTCGGGACTCGATCTTTCGTTGGATAGGCAAATTAGAGGCGGCTTAGGATTCAGAGAGATCCTCCGACCCGAGAGGAGTCGATGTCTCAATTCTTCTCGCAAGAAAGACCGCGCGCGATACATTTTTCATTCTAGCACAGGCGACATGTCTTCCAATTATCTTTTCAATTGTCTCGAAGTTTCTGTTCTTTATCTTGATTGTAACATTTATCGCTTCTACTTGTATTTCGTAGAGATATTTCGATTAACCGTTATTAGTTTTTTTTTTTTCCCCCGTTTCTCTTTGGATCGCGCGCTCGTAAGTGAGCTTTATGGTTTCTCAAACGAGGAGCTCGCGAAGCTCCTCTCACACACAGAGTAAAAGAATCGTCTTTATCGCGGGACCAAATCGTATTCGAAATAATGTATGTATCTTTGGAGCCGATCCAGCGTGTGGGGCACAGTTTTCCGTAGCTGCGGAATCTATTGCCCGCTAAAGCGATTCCTTTGCGGTTTTCTTTATGCGCAGCCAAGCTTAAAACAAGAAAATCGAAACATCCGATAACTAAAAGTGGCAAATTACTTTGACATCAATTGCGCAATTGTCTCTCTTTCTTCCTCTCTCTCTCTCTCTCTCTCTCTCCTTGAGAACACAATCGTGTCAAGACACTGTGTGTCTTAATTACCACTTCGGTGGCGATGCTAATTGTATCTTCCGATACTGGTCGTTAAGTTTTGTTAGCGCGAGGGGGAGCGCAATAGAGAATCGTACGCGCGCAAACGATTCCCGACGACGAGGTTAATAAAGAAATATCAGCGGCTATAAATATTCGGCGGCGTATACGCGAACCGTGAAAGGGTTAAAGAAAGCCGCGCCGCAGCAATAGCTCGCGAGGCGAGCGAAACCGTAATTTGACACGGAAACTGCACACAACGGCAGCCGATGTTCGCCGACGATCGTTTCAGCGGGCCGACCGATTTCCTGGACGAGCTCTCGCTCGTGTTTTTCAAACGCGTCGAACGTCCTCAAGATACTTGGAGCGTAATAATGTTATTAACGTCAAGGAATTTTTTTACGACGCGGTAGTTTGCGCCAAGCCGCGCTTCCTTTTCCCACTCGCGCACTGGCATTGAGTCCGTTTTAATTGGAAAAGGAATCGAAGCAAATCATCGCGCCATAAACAAATGATGAAGATCGAGCGCGCTTTTTAAACAGCGAAGAACCGGTCTTTTGGATGGGACCGAGAATTTTTACACGCTCTCGATGTATGGGTACGCAACACGAATGGTCTAAAACGTGTGTACACACATTCTTATCTCTTCAGGAAAAAAACACACTTCTTTTTATTTACAATGATTGCTCGTGGAAAGTAGGAAGCGAAACGATAAATTGTATCGAAAGATTCCTCGTGTAAGCGATGCAGATGAATAAGACGGTACACACCCCCTCTCAAATATGCCAAGAGGGATGCGGTACCGAGAAGTTGAGACTCAGGTAGAACAATAGAGTTAGCGTACAATTGTGTAAGAGAGATACGCCTCCACTTGTCGGAGTTAGTCACTTTGCTCGGGCCTTTGTGAACAGTGTTTCGAGAGAGAGAGAGAGAGAGAGAGAGACAGAGTAACACCGAACAAAATTAGACACGAGTGAGCGGAAAAAGCTACGCAATTATTTTTATTTCAAATCAAAATTAGATCTTTTGTGCATGCAATTGAGACTGTTATTTGTTTACTTTGGATAT
>QVOB01002311.1:0-11428 GCA_014839585.1 Pseudomyrmex concolor | reverse complement strand
TCTATCTATCTCTATCTCTCTATCTCTCTCTCGTCGCCTCTCGGACCTCGGTCCAATACCCGACCCAGAATGCCCCGCCGTCGGCCGAACGAGAACTTATTACGATCCGTCATTTTGTCCGTTCGTCGCTCGTAACAAGCATCTTTTACGACACCACGTAAAATAGGAAGAACGATGGCGCGGCGCCATAGACGTTGATTGTCGGGGGACTTGCCTTCCCCTCCCCCCCCGTGCTCTCTACCCTCGCTCCTCAGCCGCTTCTCGGCGCGATCCTTTCTTCGTCGCTTCTCTCTTTCCGCAGTCTACCACCCTCGGGGGAGAGGAATGGCGGTACATTCCCTAACGGAGGAAAACCGCCGTCTCCGTTGAACAGAGGACCGGGGGCGCGGTGCGGCAAGGAAGACGTTGTTAGGGCTATTGCTCTCTGTCCGAATGAAGGACCGCTCATATTTACAAGCGACGGTAGCAAATGGTCGAAACGGCGAAAGGACGGCGGTGGGCGGCGCGGCGCGGCGCGGCGTGCGGGCGGGTGGGTAGAAACATCAAGGGAACGAACCCGTCAAATCGGCCTGCGGGACCAGGCACAACGATTCGCTTCTCTCTATCCGTTCCCCCAATCTGCGCCATTTTTATTCTCTCGCCCTCCCTCCGCTTTCCCTCTTTTCGCGAAGGATGGCTGCATCCTCGGAATTCACTCGGGTGTTCTTGTCGAACGTTTTTCGCTCGTCACGCGATTTGTAGCGGGTGGTGATTTTCGACGAGATAAGTTTGCAAAGAGAGATAGGTTTCGGCGCACTTGATGGAACAAATGGTCGAATGCTTCTAACAGGATCTATCGGAACGCATCGTCGATACATCGATATGTTTTTTTCATATCGAAATCCGCGCACGTTTTTACGAAGTATAATAAATTGAAAACTTGACCAATAGTGATTTTTATAAAAAATTAAAGAATCGCCAAATCTCCTCGCGTGCGCCGCAGGAGATTTGGCGTTTCTTTAATTTTTTATAAAAATCACTATTGGTCAAGTTTATTCTTACTCGACTGTTTGCTCCGATATTTCGTAGTAAAGAATGTCGTTTCTCTCGTAAATTTGCTTTTTTCAACAATATCGATCTACGCAAAATGTAACGGGCGGACAAAGTTTTATCCAGTGGCTAAATAATACTTCTCCTCGCGCGCGTGAGCGGTGTGTTTCCTTTTTCCTCTTTAGTTTCAAACTTCATTCTCGTTCCTCTGTTCGCGCGCTCGCGCGTGTTCGCATGGATATTTTTATGAATCCATCGATGTATGAACACATGCAATCGTTCGCGTTTATTGTTTTTGTCGAGGGAGGGGGAGGGGGAAGCCGGCCCCGACGTCGGGCGAATTTGCATATTTTGTACCGGGCCGACCGGTCCGGTCTATTGTGTCCAACTGACTGCCGAATTGCTCCACATCGAGCATAAGCTCGAACTTTTGCATGACAATAAAAGCCGCGCAATGGTATCGGAGCATGTTCGACGCTTGTATCGCTCGCGAAACTCGCGCGCGCGCAGAGAACGTGCAAAAACCTTAGAATTAGAAAATGCAAATTTTCGGATAAACGCGATTGCAGAATCCGCGTTGATTCCCCTAGAAATCGCATCAACTCGTTCTCTCCTATTTAAATTGTGGACAATTTTTTTTTTTATAGAAGTTATTTATTTATTACGCAACGTAGCACCTCGGCTATTTGTTCCGTGTCGCGCCCGCGTCGCACAGATCAATCGCGAAATGATTACGAACGTTTCAATTAAAATAAGTCATCCTGCCACTTTTATCAACTTTACGAGCGCTGTCCGGGGTGCACGTGAATTATCTGTCGCGCTTCGCTTTCACCGTTACGATGATGTATAGGCTATCGCATAAAAAATGTGAACGAGAGCCACGTCGGGGGAGAGGCGATATCGTGAAAAACGAGACTTTCGGGATTGCAGCGTGTACGGACGGACAAATAGTTCGATGGATCAAGTTTTAATGACCGGAACAGAGCCGAGCGCCGACGCCGCTATCGAGCCATTGACAAACCACCGCGGAGTTCTGTTGCTAAAATGAATCGCGCCGTTATTTGCGAACGCATAACATTAAAATGGGCAGCGAGTGAGCGCAACGCTGTTATCGCGATAACAATAAGTTTGCTGATCCGATTGTATCCTTTTGGAAACTGATATTGGCGGGGCAAATATTGATTGCGTCGCGTGCGAACTTATGTGATTGACGGAGATTTTCGACAATGCGTGTCACTAATAGCCGCGCCGTTTAAAACAACATCTCTCTGTCACTGACAGATCTCTCGCGATCCTTTTGCTTCGCAAAACATTCTTGTGCTGTTATCTTCTCTAGATATGTAAAATCGTTCTTCAGATTTATGTGAATTTCTATTCGTTAAAGAAATTTTGCGTGTAGACAATTCCGATAAGATATCGTCTGAAATATCTGCTCTGCTATATTTTTGTCGATATTGTAACAGAATTGAACCACGCGGTGTGTCTCGGTCTTTCGAGTTTCTCTTAATCATAATTAAAGATAATGCCGATAATTCGCTCGAGAAAAACGCTAAATAAGTCAAGTCTTTTTTTGCGGAGAAACGATTTGGCGTTTCTACGTTCGCGGACTATCAACCGGTTTAAGCACATATATGAGTTTGCCGAGACGAGAAAACTAATACGAGCGATCGATGTGATGCGTGATAAAAATAAACTCGAGTCTCCACGGCGGCCACGACGGGTCGTTTCGAGCGATAAATCTCGCGGTCCTAGAGCAAGGACCAGATAGAGACACGTGTCCGTTAATGGCTGGCACAGTCACCGGGTGGCGATCATTGCCAAGCCAACCTACGGCCTCTATCCCCCGCGGCTACGTGCACGGCTTTCCCAAAGCTCGACTTCCATTCCGGCATCTGTCCGCAGGTACTTTCACACAGATACGTGGAGATGTGTGTACACGTTCGCGCGACCGCATCGTGGCTCTGCCGCACGTGCACACGGGCCGTTGTGTGCTCCGCGCGCGCCCCTTCACGTGTGTACGTCGTATAAACCCGGCCGGATTCTCTTTTTGCGGCGGCGCGAGATCTCAACAAGGTAAGCGGACACGTTCCCCGGAATAGCCGGAGAGCTTCCAGCTTACCATGGAATCAGATTCGACTTAAAGTGCAATTTCGATAATTCACGGCTGAAATACCGCCGCGGAATCTCAAGTCATGCGGCGGCGTCCGGCTCGCTGCACTTTCGCACGTCGATATATAACGCGACTTTCTGATAAGATACTTTAGACGGTTTCTGGGTACCTATATATTTTTCTCTTTCTCTCTCTCTCTCTCTCATTCTTGTAGAGAGACAAGTAGGTCGCATTTATACAACAGTTTTTAGTAATCTCGGAGAGTAGTAGTTCTTTCTTGACTCGAGTGTACGTATCTCTTGCGACTGCAATGTGTCGATTCCGAGTCTACTTGTGTGCGAAGCGATTGCACGGCATTACGAGCGCGGACGTCGAGAACGCCATCGCGGTTGGGCGAAGAAAATAAAAGCATTTAAATCGGCCGCCGTCGAAACGGAGCGGCATATTCCTCCGATCGCTGATTCTCGGCGAGAACTTTTCTTCTTCCTCCCTTTTCCCGGAGAGACAAAAAAGAAAATAAGCGTCCCGGAGGAACGAAGGCGATATCCTCCGAGGTTTGATTTCCCTCCTTGGTTCGCAATCCCACCCGGCAGATTCATTGGCTCCGTTTCAATTCCGGCCAGCGGATCAAACGCCGACATGCGGTCGTCGTTGGGTGGCTGGCTCGCCAAGCAGGCAGAAGCGGAGGTGGTGGGCGCGCTTTGTGCCGTCGAAGGCGACGACGACGCCCGACATAGACGCCGCCGCCGCTAGCGTCGCCCGCCGCCGTCGCTCGCAGGAGCGATCGTCACCGTCGTCGTCGCGCAACGTCTAGCTGGCGACGGCGACAAAGGAAAGGGTCCGCCATCGTCAACGATGCGACTTGGCAACTCGTCAAGAAGCTTGTAACCCTAACTGTGCCATTGTGCGCGAGGCGCTTGCTGAAAACTCCTTTCTGGCCCCGGCCTGCTGTTTCGAGCCTTCTTTGTTTCCCCGGAGGGTGAACACTACCGGAGGCGCGTGTGGCACGGTAGCGGTTGTCGCCCAACCGCTCTCGCCCACGCGAATGGACTTCCTTGTGTCTCGTGAAATGTGTACGTGAAAACCACCACTACGATCAAATGCAACAAAAGTACGACAGGAACGATAAATCGAATAAGGGCGCAATATTGCTGCTTATCTAGATTTGTAAAGCGGTTAATTATTTTTTCAAACTTTCCTGACGGCACGTTCAATCTGTCTGTTATCATAAACACGCTTGAAACATTGTATAAAAAATTGCTTGGCTAATACGAGGAGAATAAACATCTCTCCTCTCGTACAATCACGCGAATTCCTGTCGCGCGATGTACTGACTCTCACGCGTGTAACTCGTTTGAAAGAAAATTTTTAGTCTTGTATCACATGTGTGTGTGTGTGTGCAAGTATATATTAGTCACAGTATATATAAACCCATATAGTCGCGACGACAAGTTAATCGCCGTCGCTAGACGAAGTTTGACGAAAAATGAGAGAGCGGTGGCCTGCGCGCGTACTACCTGACCGAAACGGTAAAAAGCGAAGTGAGATACGATCGGTGATTTCGTTGTGCCAACTGGTCCGTGCACACCGAAGCGCACGCGAAGTGTACACATTTAGAACAACAAGTCTTTTTGAGCAGATGGTGCGCATCGGCACTCCCATAAACAAGCCGACGCCGCGGTCTATAGTCACCAGCCTCGGCTCCTTTGTTCTCTCTCATTCCGTCGCGCTTCAACCCTCTTTCTCACGCCGGTTTTCGTCCTTCCTGTTTCTCCCGGCTGCCATTTCTCTTCCTCCTTCGCCGCGCCTTCACCGCTCGCTCGCGCCCGTGGCGTTTCTCTTTCCTCTTCTTCCGCCCGTTGTTCTACCACGTCCAAGGAAAGCCAATAAACCATCGAATTCCTCCGGTATATTGCGGGACTCCGAGAAAGAGAGAGAGAGAGAGAGCTCGCGCTGTTCGGAACCAGCAACAAGTCCCGCGCGCTCTTATATTCCGCGAGTCGTTCCTGCGCCCGAGCAGACGTTCGTACTTTCGCAAATTACCGGTCCGTGGTTACGTGCACGCTGCGAGAAAGTGGGACGTAGGAAAAATCGAACAGAGAAAAGAAAGTGAAGCGATGTTTATACGACGAGCGTTACGCGCTTCTCTCCCCCGCTAGTAGTACGCGGGGTGAGAAAGAGCGAAGGGGGATCAGCCGAGAGAAACGTTACGCGCAAAGTTTGCGCGGGCGAACGCGCGGTAGACGATATTATTTCATCTACGTGGTAGTCAGCAGAACGATTCTGCTAATGCCGAACTTTTTTTCGAGTTATTGAAGTATGGCGCTCGTCCGTACATAATGGTATTTCCCGCGCTTTATTTCATCGATTTCATGCAACTCCTTTTTACGCCCCCGATATTTAAAACCAAAACTTCAAATAAATTCTCTCTTTGATATAGACGTGATTTTCAGTAAAAAAAAATGAGAGAGAGAGAGAGAGAGAGAGAATGTGTGTGTGCGAGAGCAGGAAAAAGAGAAATACTCGGATATTAAAATATAAACTATGCGCAAAGCATTTTTATTCGAAACAAATTTGCAGAATAATTTCAAATATCTCACCCGAACGCGATACAATAATTTGCGATATAATCGCATATTTTTCGAACTATCTCCCGAGCTATTTCGCGATAACTCCGAAATTTATCAATGATAACGAATGTCTCGCCACAAATCGAAAACACCAACACCCCCCGACATTGGAAAGATAGAAGGGTGTTCATGAAGGGTGCTCGGCTCGGTTATAAAACTTATATAATATCTGGCTGTCCAATCTCCTTCTTTCTCTCCTTCGTCTTCCGGCCCGTTATAAGTGGCGAAGCATTACGTGAGTGGAGGACCGTTTAACAGTGCCAGCGAACCGTGTTCTATCGCGTGGAGGTCTATTGAATTTTTGCCCATCAGAACCCCTCCCGAAGCCCCGCTACGCTCGTAAAGTAAATACGTCTAATGACTGTATCTCGTTAGTGCATCGCGCGTGCTCTATCTTTCGGTCGCCGGCGGCGGCGCGGCGGCGGCGTTAGACTTCCCGCCTTGTTGATAGAACCTTAAGGTGACGGGGCTTCCCGGTTCTTCTTTCACACGATAGCGATTCATTTCCATAATAATAGACGCTCTCTCTGTGACGCGTTTTACGAGCGATGATAATTTCTCGATAATTTGACTGCCGATAATTGTCCAAAAACCGAAGCGTCATGAGTGTCTCACAGACATTCGAGCGACACAATTGAACAAACTGCGCTTAGTTAGTTAAAGAAAGAGAGAAAGAGAGAGAGAGAAAAGAGCGTGGATATTTTGCGCTGCGGCCGATAGAATTTAAAGCGTTCTCTACGCGTCTGAGCACCATTTAAGTCGCCGTTTACGAGTGTCGCGCCTCGTACAATACAGGTACAGACCCTGTTAACCACGCTTCGACGAATGGCTCACGTGCATGCTAACCTTTAAGGTGTCTGACGCGGTCGTCTGCATTAGTCGTAAACGTTTCCTGCAGTCGCGCGAAAAAAAAAAAAAAAAAAAAAAAAAGGAATATCTTTCTCCTGGCTAGTTGCTCGTCGACTTTTTTTCCGCTTGTCTCGCGTTCGCTTGTTTTCGGGAACTTAGGACTCGCTGTAACTCGAGAAACAATAAAAATCGAATAATCACGAGCATTTTATTTCGAGATTTTAATTATGTTACAAATATCAAGACACACACTCACACAATTAACGATATTCTAGTTAAAAGTTTGAAAGCGAGAGATTCTATCTTTTAATAAAATTACACGAATCAAAAGAGTGTTCGAAAAAAAAAACTTGGAAATCTACGACATAGCTTTGAACGTAAACACGCGCTTATAGGATTAAATCTTTAATCTAATACTCTACGAAAGTAATCTCACGGCGGTGTCTGCGCGACAGTTAATGTAAATGCTTTTTGCAGCTTCTCTCGGATGGGAATTAATCACGGCTTATAGTGCTGCACGTGACAATCTGCTATCTGACTTCCGGTCGAGTAGACATTTAACCACGGTCTGTCTGTTACGGGACTAATGTAACGTCGCCAAATGCGCTTACGATATAACGCAGTGTCTTCCATTAGCCTTAACGCGGAAAATCGATAGCTAAATGAAATTGGAAATTTCACAATTAGAAATCGGTCATCTTTCCCGTGCAAGAGCGTCGTCGCGTCGGGGATTCCGGGGGTTTTAAAAGTTCTTCAGTCAGTTCGACGATACCGTCAGGAAATGACGGTAACGATTATGTCTCTCATTGGCTCCGTACTGATGTAATAGTAGAATCGCATGTTACTTCTCGTATTCTAGCGAAAATAGCTCGGTGTATCAGAAAAGACAACAATAGCCGGGAGGGTAGGGAGGGGCGGACTGACTTCAGTTAAGAATTATTACCATCGCGTTGCCGGCAATGTACAGGGAAAAGGGAGAAGAAAGAAGATATTAGCTTGCACCGCTTTCCGCGTTTCGCGCTCTCTCGAGGGGGATTAGATGCGTTTCCCACCCATACACGCGCGCAGGTGGTACGCGAAGGTGAGGAAAGCGAACGGGAGCGAAAAGAGAAATAAATCCTCGATTCGGTAATTCCAAGGGCTTCGCGGCATAAATCTAAGTTCTGCGGCTGAGGGTCGACCGACATAGTCCGCAAGATTCAGGGACTTTTGCCAGAGCAACTTTAATCCCCCCGGTAGTTCTCCTCTTGGTTGAGTTACGGTAGAGCTCCTCCATGGAAGCCAGCAACTCCACCAACGGGGGAACCTGATAACGGCCGAAATCGATCCCGGAGACGCTTTAAACGTCGCATTTACTATACGTAAGCCGTAATAACTTAATCAATTTCACGTTCACAAAACAACCAGTTTGAATTCACGTTTCTTTGTTAGAAAAAAAATACTTTTGTCTGAAAAAAGAAGCGTTTTTTTTCTGTTGCAATTTCCACGATTGTCAACACGCACATTAGTACTTGCAATGCTATCGTACTGTTCTATACGAATTTACATTTCAGTTTTTCCTTTCGTTCTCTCGCAAACACGTAGAAAATTACAGTAGACAAGAGTTTCTTTGTAGCGCTCGAGGATGTCGGTTCTTGCTGGTCGTACCAGGCGGTATAATGCTCTTAGAGATACAGGAAGATACGTTATTAATATCCATAAGAGAGGCGAGAGAAGCAAGCGCGGCGGTGACGAAGAAGCAGGAGGCAAGCAGCAGCCAGTGGAGAGCCAAGAGTTACGTGTAGGTAAGTGTTAATCTTGGTGGGTTAACGCAAGTGGCGCTCGCTGCCAAGTCTGCGGATTATCGCGCATCTTGTAATTGCCAACCAATCCCACGGGTGGAACCGGTTGGGAGTGGCTAGAACTGTTTGGCATCAAGCCTGATTGTGCTACCGCGCTCTCTCTTGTGTAGCGTTTGCCATTCGGCGGACTGCCGACGTTATTTCCTCGGTGAAAAACCACCCCTCCCACCGTCCTCCCCCCACCCTCTTATATCATTCCATCCTGAGATCGTCTAAATCCTATTCGACGTCTCTCTACTTCTCTAACCTTCCTTCGTTTGTCAACAACGATAGACTACCCGGTCTACTGGTCTCCGCGGAAATCACAAATGTCCAATACCACGCCGTTGCGTCCGGCTCGATATATTATCACTCGAACATTTTCTGCAATTCTGGACTTTCTTCCATTTTGGCAGCGGCTTATTTTGTTCCCCGCTATCGTTTTTCAGAAAGAAATGACGTTATTATCGAACGGCGATTGCATTCCCGTCGTGCAACTTTCAGTATACGTCAAAATGATATTATAAGAAAACAAATTAAAAGAGTTATTTTATGTAGTTAACACGTGAAACGACAACACGCGAGGTCTTATCTTCCTGCAATCCCGCCAGTATAGGCATTGTACGTATGAATAGACTAATTAGAGCACACGGCCCGCACTCAACAAATTCGCGAGGAAGGGTAGTTTGTAGCCGAAATATACTGGCGTGAGTAGAAAACATCTAAATTAAACAAATACGTAGAGACATGAGATTTACATGGATCGTAAAACACGCACTCCCTATTTTGCAAATCCAAACGTGTTTCTCGGTACATGCCGACTCTCCCAGTGTTATAACTCTCCTCCTCTCCGTATAGAGAACAGAAGCCACGCAAACATCATGGACGCGAGGACCTTACACACTTTATACACAGATGTGTATCGAACGCGCGGGCACCAGAAAACATCTTAAAATATTAAAGTGACTACAGAGTGACCGCGCCACAGTTTGACCAGTCCGTGCACGTTTTCTTCTTTTCTCCTTGTCTCTTTCTCCCGCCCGTCTGCCGCGCTTTTCGTCCAACTTATAATTACTCGCCGAAATTGGCGACGGCGGCTGCGCCGACGAAACTTCCTTGGGCTGTCGTCACGACCTCCATCCTACTTGGTGAAATAACGCGTTCGCGGAAATTGCTTGAACGCGGAGCCGGGAACGGGATCGTTTCAATTAGCGTGCGAATACGAAGCGCCAGCAATTCCGGACTTGCGCGCGTCGCCGAGCAAAGATAATCATCTGGAACTCATCGTAAATCCACTATCCGACCAACAGCCGGATAGTGTTATCGCGCGAACGTGAAGCGCATGTGTATACACACACGTCGAACATACGGCAGTGTCATCGTTCTCCACAGTCGAGCGCAGTCCGGTAATACGGGCGGATTATTTAAAGGGAAAACGTCGAATCGAGCGCAAAGTACGAAGAAGAACAGCAGCAGTGTGTAGCGAGCATGAGCCGGCACGGATATGACGCGTTCGTATACCAAAAAAGGTGCTAGCAGTGTGGGTGATGTCACGTGTATTTTATAGTTTCGCTCGGCCGAGGGCGGCGAGGTGTTGACGGACGGGACGTGGTACAACGACCCAACCTGCCTCTCATCTCGCTCCCCTCTCTGCCTCTCTTACTCATCCTCATCTCCCTTTCATTCGTTCTCTCCCTTTCCTCATCCCCTTATTCATTCACTAGCTCTATCCCTCTTTCACGGATTGAGTCTTTCTCTCTCTTCCCCTTCGTATATATTCCTCTCGTTCTCTCTCCCGGCTCTATCTGTCTTGTGTACACCCCTCTACGAGTTTCACCTACCAACTGCCAGAACCATCCCTCGGACGAAATCCAAACAGTGTTGCCAAACGTCTGTGCGACGCGCAGCCCTGGCCATTTGCATTTCGTTTGTGTCGCGACACAGAATATTTCGCGAACGCGTTTTATCGGGGGATTTTCGGGTTCTCTTGTCGGCGGCAGAGAGGCAGGCGTCGACCCTGTTTGCGTAGCAAACCCCTGCGACATCGATCTTCGTTGCATCTGTGTCGAGAGCTTTCGATACGGCGTTAATATTCGATGACGATATACTTATTCTTAACAAGAGGATGTTTTGAAGTAAACATTGTCGAAAACTTCCAACGTTGTTCAAAACTTCAAGTATTACACGGCAGAATATTCCGCTGATATACGGGTAGTGTGTTTAATATATATTATACACATTAATATATTACCAAGAGAAACTCCCTTGGTAATATATTAATTAAAATTATAAACCTAAATCTCTCATTCATAATCAAGGTTTAACTTTTCAAACGCCTTGCACGTGACGTAGCGTCCGTAAGTGCTAATGTCAATTTCCAACGTGTCCCAGCGTCGTGTGATATTAATCTTGGAATCGGATGTATAATATTAACTCTCAGTGTCCGAGATTTGCAACTTTGAAGTTTCTCATCGGATATATACATTTTATACCCAGTCAATCTACGGTTTGTATAGCCTATTTCTCGCGTATCGTACATATATTAATTCCTCGCGCGCTAGCTCTCTGTGTAAATTCGACAGGGCGCCCACCACACGGAGGATTTCAGCAATATTACAACCGCGAGATCAATGTTGGACTTACTGACATATATAATTCTCCGCCGAGACCTCAAGAGTCAAAACGTCGCGATCAAATTTTCAGCGAGAAGAATAAGCGCAAGAAAATCTAAAATTACAAAGCCGGTCCGAGCTGTTTTCTGTTACCAGTAAAAAAAAAAAAAACACACACAACGCGAAGCGGAATAAAGACGATGAAGTCCGCACCGAGCCAGAATAAACAGTTTCCTTCCCGTCGAAGGGCGCATTAAACTTTCAAAATGCGAATTGGGTCCACCTAGGAGTCGAATTTCGGAAAGGACGGCGCTCCTTGAATTTCAAAATACCGATAAAATATAGAACGGAAACTATCCACGCCGGTATCTGCGACGG